>JAHWFP010215417.1:6066-60465 GCA_023313725.1 Lithobius niger
CCTCCCCCCCCCCTCCCCAACCTCCTCGCAAAATTACGTGAACTTGCGTCGGCCTTTCGGAAGCACCAACTGAAATGACATACGAACTATACATTAAATTTCATCCCTCAAAATTAAGCGTTACACTATTCTCTCCCCCCACCCCGAAATAAAAATACACCCATAACATTCTAACTGCCTGCCCACACTTCAGCACATAACTATTTACAGGAATACGTACGTTACCTCTGAATCCTTCAATGTCGTCCAAATCAACGTTTTCCATTAAAAGGTATCAAAGACGTAGGATGATACTACTCCCATGAAATGTGGTCAGAAAATGACAAACGCGAAGAACCAACTGTTCAGACAGCACATTATGCAAATTGAAGAAGGACGACTCATTACGTGAATGACATGATTAAAAAAAAAATTTTAAAACACCACTTACGTGAACCTAAGGCATTACGACATAATTTTTACATGAGGAAGTTTGTGTGATGTACGCCAAGATAAAAACAAAAAAACGTGTTTCTCCTATACGATTAATAAAAAAATCTCCCTCTAGACCACCCTGCTCTAGACACATATACTCCCCGCTCACCCTCATCTCGCTCGAATGGTATCGGCCGCAAATCTGACTGCAGCAAAACAAAGTGACGACACAAAGTTTGCATAAACAACACAGCTTATTACCCCACCAATTTTGTTTTTCGTTTTTATAGTTACAGACCGTACGATAAATTAGTTATAGAACCCGTGTTAAACTGTATGGGATTTATGAGCCGATGGGCGATATCCCTCACGTGGCCAATCCGCTCGAACTACGTCTCGATGCCGTCTCGGCTTCGCCTCGACGTAGTTCTCACGGATTGGCCACGTTCGGGATATCGCCCATCAGCTGATAAATCCCATACTGTTCGTCAGGGGTACTATAACTATTATTTATCTCCCGTTCGATGTCATTATTTGAATCACTACATTGTCCAGAGCATTCTGAGAAGCATTATAGCATCGAGGTAAAAGCTCCGGTCATCACCAGAAGTTGAATGGGATAGCAAAAACCTAAAAGCTTCTCAGATCGCTCTGGGCAACGTAGTGGTACAAATAATGACATAGAACGTGAGACAAGTTAACAATAAAGGCGTTCAGCGTGAGTTCCAGAGATGATAATAGTGATTATAAAAAAACCGTATTGTTCTTTGATACGGCTTCTGGCTGGTTTCACCCCTTTCATTAAATGTATAGTACTCTGTGTCCATGCGGTGTGCGAACGACGACGAGTCCCTGTGATAGTAGAAGCGTCCTTGCTAAACACTAGCCGGATCTATAAGAAGTGAAGCTTCTGTGACTATTCTAAGTCCATACAGACTGAGCTTCACTTAAATTCAACTTAGCTTTGGATGGTGATGCTGAAGAGTCCTGATCCGTGGAGCTCCGAGACTGGTGGCAACAGGTGTCAAAAATAAAAATATAAGACAAGTTTATTCTGCTGGGACCTTTATTTAAGGGAAACCTGCATATTAATTCTATTGTTCCCGGGAGCTGCTTTCAGATGCAGATGCAGCTGTGAGAAGTGAGCTGATTAGCTCTTTCTAGGTCTCTGACGTGTAAGGTAAATCTGGACTGGCCAGTACCTGGTTTCATGGTTGAAGTGCACTATGCTGAAGCCACAGACACTAAACTAGCAGTGCAGAAGATGTCGTCTACTAGTGCTTCAAGATTGTTTTTTTAATGTTATGATGGAATGGACTCTGTAGGAGACTGATGTTCTTAGTAAAGGTTTAACAGAGGCAAGGAGGGATCGGTTATCGTATCGGTATTGCTATCGGTACTGATCCCGAGCCAGTATGTCTGTAAAATAAGCTGATTCTGCTAAATTAAACCCCACTTACAAGAACAGAAATTACTAAAACTAAGTCTGGCACAGAAGAAAGGAAAGTACCTCCTACTGCATTCTTCTTGCAGATAGACTAACACAGTGGGAAGATAAGTCCAAATCCTGTGACATCATTCAAATTGGGGAAGGGGACTTGCAACGTCAAAAAAAGAGCTCATGACTTAGTGCCCAACCACTTACACCTACCAAGTAAAGTGTGGATTCACGAACTGTGGGCTTTAAGCAGCCTCTCTTAGGTCTATGGGAGCGGAACACCGTTAATCGAGGTTGTAGCTGCGTGTTCGTCAAACAATCATAAACACCTTCATCTTACACTATTTAAGAGACATAAGTGCTTCGAGAGGAGGAGGAACGATGAAAGAGTACATTGTGGCAGGCAGTAGAATTGGATAATAACTTCTGATCTGTCTGACCTAGAAACAATGATTGTTAAACACAGTGGAAAAATAATTTACCAATAAAAAGATCATTACCAGTGGAAAAGTAAATTATCAGCTGAAAGATAATGTACACAGTGGAAAGAACAGTGATACACAGTGCCAAATAAATGAAACAATAAGACTGCACAATCAAATGAACATTGTGAGACGATGGGGAAAGAAGTACTTCCTGTAATTCCCAGGTGTGTATCTTTCTTAAATGCACAATGTTAATGGTAAAGGTAAACCTGTGCAAATAAAGGTACTGAATAATTTGTAAACAAGGTAAGCAAACGATAGTTTAGCTGGGTTGGTGCTGACCCCACCGACCAATGGGACAAAGTCAGCATATACTGAAGGTTAGTATTTTGCAGATAGCAAGAAACGAAAATTTTAACACTGTCTTAAAATTGGTTTTTACTATCTTAAAATACTTACCTTCAAGAGTACCCACCCTTCCTTCCCGCTTCGCAGAACCCGCAGTATCCCACGTGAAACAAGGGTCGAAGCGAAGTGAGAGCCATGGCCGCTATACCATTATTATATGAGAAGCGCCAACAGCGCACCTAGCGGGAGATTACCTAAATTAACTGTAGTGAGACTTAAAAAGGAATTTAACAGTTTTAAATTAATTTCGGGCATTTAAAAGCAAAATCGAAGTGATATAGCATACACTGAAGGTAAGTATTTTAGGATAGTAAAAACTAATTTTAAGCAGTGTTAAAATTTTCGTTTTTAAAGAGACATAAAGCTGCTGTTCCCAGATAGTACCCGGTGTTTGCTTATGTATGATATTTTTAATTTAAATAACAAATTAGAAATGGTTTTAATGATTTAATTGCCTTGGGTTTGAAACGCAAAAGTGCTACTCCTTGCATTTAAATCATGATGTACTTGGAGGTTTGATGTGCCGAAGCCGTATTGCTAGAAGGCTTGAAGGACAATTTTGCTAGGTAATTTCAATCAGAAATCCCTAGGATCTTTCGTATGCCACAGTTGACACGAGCCTGAGACGTCACATGGCCCTTCTCTTTCCGAAAATGCTGGGGGTGGCTGAGGTGGTCTGGGTCAAACCCAGGATCTCTGCCACATGAGAAAGTCATGCTAACCATTAGGCCACCTTACCCACTAATCGTGATGGATGTACGATTAGTTTTACGGAACCTACAGTCCACCTTGCCATTTATGTCTAAAATTTATTGAGCTTTTGTCACCTTTTTTGTTTGACATCAGCCAGAATTGTAGAAAAACTACCAAAGAAAACCATAGGAAAACCTTCCCCTAGTTAAAGCCTAGACAGTAGGAACAGCAACTTAAGCACATTCATTATTATCAGAAATAAGAAGGTAATGAATGTATCCAAGATAACTTTCCAAAGAAACAACAGCAATTATTTAAAGCATGAGAGCTGAGTGACAAATAATACACCCAAACACCCAAAACATTGAAATAATGCCGGCTTACATTTTGTGAATAATTTTCTTATGTTTTTGTTTCAGGCATGTCATGACTGAACTCTTGGAAACTGAACGTGCTTATGTGTCTGAGCTGCAGGCCATCTACCAGGTACAAAATTATTTCTGCCGTGTTACTAGCATTTATGAGTTGAATTTAGGTGTATTTTTTAAAAATTCAAGATTTCATCCAAGCAAGTTTTGTGAGCCTGTACTAAATTATTCCTGCAGTGAAGTGTTATAGAACCGTGGTAAAATTGTTTGTAATTCTCTTCTTCAGAACATTTCATATGTTTCTATGTGTGGAAGGGTCTTAGAAAAACACTTCTTTTTTACCTAATATTCACAATATCTACAGGTTACATTATTGGAAGTTTTCGACAAACATTTACACTTTCTTTTTGGTGCAAAAGGTCGTTTGTCTTCGTCAGCTTGTGGACAATTCTGTTACTTGTGAGTTACTTCATACTGTCTACCTAGAATTCAAATTACGAAGTCTCAGAACTCATGCAGAAAGCCGCAATTAAGGAATGCCACAACCCAGGCCCAGGCTTTTACAGCTCCATTTTCACCCGACCAAAGAAGTCAGGAGGCTCCCGTCTGATTTTCAACATGAAACCGCTCAACAAATATATTCTCAACGAACACTTCAAAATAGAAACTCTTGAGTCCATCCGCCTCTCGCTCAGTCAAAACGACTGGACAGTTTCGATCGACCTGGAAGACGCCTATCTCCACGTCTCTGTTCATCCGGCGATCACCCACCTGTTTCATTTCACCTACGACCGAAAGGTCTACGAATTTCACTGTCTTCCGTTCGGACTGAATGCAGCCCCAAGAATTTTTACGATGGTCTTAAAACCAGTCTTGGCAAACCTTCATCAATAACAAATACAAGCCAGCGCCTATCTAGACGACTGGGCTCTCAACAATCCAGACCCCCACGCTCTAGAACTCAACAAGGACAAAACAATCTTCTTACTAAACCACGTGGGTTTCGGGTGAACCACGCAAAGTCTCGTCTCACTAGCCAGCCCAAACATTTACGTTTCTCGGAGCTTCATTCGACCTACGAACGGCAAGAATACCCCCCTCACCAGAGCGAATAGAAGACCTCCTTCAACACATCCGTCTCTTTCGACAACAAACAAGCTTTTCCGCCCGAGAACTGAATTCCCTCATCGGAAAGATGGATGCAATGGCGAACCTGGTCCCTTACGGCCAATGGATGGTAAGGCCCTTTCATCACCACCGAATAGACAACGGGTCCATCAATCAACACCATCCCGACAATCCAAACCTATTCCGCAACGATTTCCCCTTCGAAACCCTGCTATGGTGGTCCGACATCACAAACCTGACAAAGTCACAACCGCTCCACGAACCCCCACCCGATCAGGAAGGAAGGTGAAACAAAATCAAGATCCCTACACCGACTAACCTCAGAAATCTTCAACCTATGCATACCAAACAACATCACTCTTTTTCCACTCCACATCCCAGGCAACAGAAATGTGATTGCCGACTCTGTCATGATAGAAACCACCAACAAGGGAATGGTGCCTCAAGAAATCCATCTGCGAATCTGTCTTCAACATCTGGGGCACTCCGATGCTGGACCTATTCGCCACGAAGCACAATACCAGACTTCCCCACTACATCAGCCCGATCCTGGACGAAACAGCAGTAGCAGTAAACGCCCTAACATTCCCATGGCACAACCTGTACGCTTATCTCTTCCCCCCATTCAAACTACTTCCACAGGTCCTCCGGAAAATAGAAGAAAGCCAGAGCTTGTTCCGCCTAATAGCCCCCCTCTGGCCATCAGCAGCGTGGTTTCCACTCCTCCTAGACCTAGTAGTCGACACTCCAAGAAGTCTACCCCTTCAACCAGATTTTCTATCACAACAGAAAGGGTCAAAACTACACCCAAACCTTGCAAACCTCAACTTACGCGGGTGGCTACTATCATCAAACTACTCAAAAAGGCTGGAATTCATCATGAAGAAGCAGAATGCATCGCCTCAAAGGCAACCAGAGACTCCACCAACCGCATGTACGACAGTCACTGTTCCAAGTGGATTCATTGGTGTATCACAAAACATACAAATCGAATCGACCCCCCTTTACCCGACCTCCTGAAATTCTTCACAGACTTGTTCAGCATCGACAAACTAAAAGGGTTAACAATCCTTGTCTATCGCTCCGCCCTAAACTCGGTTTTCAAAGCCGCCAACAGGACCAAACTTCTAGACGACTATCGCAGCTCAGCATTACTACGTTCATTTGACGAACGCCCTACAACCAGACGAACCGTAACCGACTGGGACCTATCCCTTGTCCTACAATTTCTAATGGAAGAACCATATGAACCCATGCAAGACAGCTCTCTACATCTCATGACCCGCAAAACTGTCTTCCTCGTAACCGTGGCAGCCAGCCTAAGATGTTCCGAAATCCAAGCCCTCTCTGCAGACCCTGCCTACTGCATTTTCGGCCCAAACTTCTCCTCTGTCACGCTACACCCAAGAGCATCCTTCAGAGCAAAAACAGAAACCATCTGAACCATCGAAACCAATCACGTTTCCAGCCCTTTCCAACATTGTAGGCAATGAAGCTGAACGTCTTCTCTGCCCAGTCAGAGCACTACACTTCTACCTAGCCCGAACACAACATGAAGACATTCGTAGATGCAGAAACCAACTCTTTCTCC
This sequence comes from Lithobius niger, assembly GCA_023313725.1. Classification (NCBI taxonomy): domain Eukaryota; kingdom Metazoa; phylum Arthropoda; class Chilopoda; order Lithobiomorpha; family Lithobiidae; genus Lithobius; species Lithobius niger. Next base: position 12,532 of record JAHWFP010215417.1, read on the forward strand.
CTGTTGACCTCCAAAACGGCGAAACTTTAGCCGCCATGGTATCACGTTGTTTGCAGCTTACGACAAACAAAACATAAGTAGGAGCATGAGGGTGACGGCTCATGAGGTTAGAGCAATCTCCACATCATGGGCCCACCACAACGCCACCCCAATCGAAGAAATCCTGCCAGCAGCATCCTGGCGCCGTCAATCAACCTTCGCCTCCCACTACCTGAGGGATATGTCGAGATAAGAATCTAGACTACACCGGCTGGGACCAATCGTCGCAGCCAGAACCGTGGTCAAGCCCCCTTAAGCACTTAGAACGAAGCAGAAGCAAGCCATCCATGAAGGAAGCAAGCCACCCAGATGGAAGCAAGCCACCCAGATTAAAGCAAGACCACAAACAACGGTCCTTTTCAGGGCCCCCAATCCCTACGAAAGAGATCCAATTTCCTGTTCCACAATGTTCTAATAAAATGCAAAAATTTCTTTCCAGAAAAAATTTTTGGGGGGAAAGCCTGCTTGCATCCCGGGGCGGCCCGTCCAGGCGGTGCCCGCCACCTGTCTTTGACGAGGTCTCCTGATAATGCTAAATTATCAGGTTAATATGTTTTGGCAAACAAGAAAGAACATTTTGCCGGCCCCCAGCCAGGCAGAAACCTCTAGGGGAACATCACATTCCAGGAATGTAATGCTAAATTATCAGGTTAAGTATGTTTTAGGCAAAAAGAACCATTTTTAGCCGGCCGGCCTGGCTGGTGGCCGGCAAAATGTTCTTTATGTTGAACAATGATTATCAACTTTGAGTCAATTGTGCCGGACTATTTCTACCTCATGGAGGTTTCTGATTTCTGTTGAAATGCTACACGTGGGTGGGTGGTTGGGTAAATAAACCGTGCAGTTGTTGAGTGCCTGTAGTAAGATGAAACTGATGTTTCTTACTGTCTGCAAAATACTAACCTTCATTATGTGCTAAGTCATTTCTATTTGCTCTTTTAATTGCCCAGAATTAAAATACTTACTTAAACACCCGTTTGTTTTATTAATTCATTTAAACATTGAGTTTAGCTTCTCCACAGCTAGGGGCTAGGAATTTTTTTTCTCCTGTTTGCAATTCATTTTCAATTCAAATTTGCAAATCATGCATTAGTCTCATAAAGTCATCTTTAAATTCTTGGTCTCATGCATTATTCCTTCAATTTAAAATGTGTGTTGCAGTTACTCGAATTTAAAGTAATGCAAGGCCAAGCAAAAACTTGGCTCCCGGGAAGGATATAAAATAAAAGCAAAATTTTAAAATCTTCTTTGTATAATTCATGAAAAAGGGTAATAATGTAGCTCATAACAAATTGCTGGTACCGATACTATACCGAAAATTTCTGCATTCACCTCACAGTAACATAGGGTGCCCCACATTTTTTTTGTTGGGTGTCCCCAGAATTCTCAGCTACGGTATTGCCGGACCAAATTGTTAGACATCAAACTATTACGATCGCCGCGCTGCCTACATCAAGATACGTGGCGAGTACGTAAAGGTTTTTACTGAACATCGAGTATTGCAATATGTAATATGCCCCCTTTTTTACTTTTAATGAAAGTACTAGTCCTGTCTTTAATTTGTAATGTAGTCGCCATACTTCATCATAACAGTCCGACTACTTCTCTTCTGAATAACGTCTGTTTTCCAAGACCAATCTGTAGTTTTTGTTGGGCCAGAGTTGGCATAGGTTTTGGCAGTTGCCTTGCGGTGGATGCCATTGACTGCCGCGGTTAGTAATCCTCTGCTGAACACATTTATGTGGTTGCTGGCTTGTGCCCCTCTTCCTATCCGCCACTTCCTTGTTAACCACTCTCTTCAGATGTATCTAGACGGATGTGAACTCTATTCGTGTATAAGTTCCACTAGCCTGAGAGTTGATTGTGTATCTTCGATGTGATCCGTCATTGATTATTGTTCCCTTCTTGAAGGGTTCATCAGTCTTCATTCTGAGCCATACTCGATCATTTACCTTCAGTGCGATGAGTTCCTTCGTGTGCTGGTTTGCATCCATGACCTGTTGTTGTTGTTGTTTCTGCAGTGTGCTGCTTACCTGGCTGACATCTTATTAAGGAAGCCATTTTTCCCATCAATAATTCTGCTGGAGATGGAAGTCCATTTGAAGGGGTAGTTAAGTGATCGACTAGTACTGCGTGTAGGTTTTTTCCAGTTTGCTCCACCTTAAAAGTGCCTTTTCACCTTTTCAACTCCCTACATGCAGCACCGTAGAATCTTCGAGCAATATAAAGAAAATAGCGGTAAATTAAAAATGGAACAACGCTATTCGCAGCAGCGCCGCGATTTTCATAACTAAAACGAGATCACGTGACCCACATCAGCCTATTGGATGACGGAGAATCTGGAACGTGGATGCTGTGTTTAGAATATGGGCAATGCTATCGAAATGGTGAACAAGAGCCTTTAAGTAAGGTTTTCTTCAATTTTTTTTACCGCCGTCTCTAATTGACTATTCGACTGTGGATGTCGTGGAGATGACATGTTAGGAGTGATGTCCCACTCTACGCTTCTCGTACGAGTTGAATAGCGGGTCTTGGTCGCTCACCAGTTCCTCTGGAATGCCGTGTCTTGCAGATATTGATGGAAGCTATCATAGCCTGAGCATTCGTTTCATGCATGTATACCACCTCGATATACTTCCAAAAGCAATTGATTATAAGCAGATAAGGCTTCTGCTTTAGTGTAAAAAATCACATTATCCTAGCCTTCATCATAGCCAAAGCTGGGGAAGCAGACCAAGGAAAAAAACTGGTGAAAAACGAACTTTCTCGCCTTTTCAGTATGGGGTGGGGAACCCCGATTCTACTAGATCCATCTTTAAGAAACTTGGAAGAGGGCTACAAGGTTCCAGGCGAAGCAAGATGCATTAATTAAAAAACCCAAGTGGTCCTATGTGATGAGTTGGGAGGTAACTACTATTAATATCGGCCGAGTCATTGGGAATTAATCAGTTACTGCAGAAGCGGGTTTTACCCTGTTAGAAATAACGGTTGATTTTCTGTGACGACGCCACCTCAGCATGGGATCGTCGGGCGGGACTGTTGTACGGCGGTTAGTAAAACTTGACGGTGAAGCATAGCACAAACACAGTTCTGTGCTGCTTACACTTCAGTTGTTTGTAGTTGAGTTATGGCGCAATGTAACCCCCATCACTCGTGCAGTCTTGGCAAATCTCTCTGTAACACGTCGTCACTCGTCGATTGCTGACTTTGAAGTAAGTGTGGCAACAATTAAGTTGCCACATGTGGCAATATGTGCATGGCTCACAGCACGCAATAATGCCTCGGCATTGTCACAACATGAAGCCTGGGTACGGTGCCCCACCCGTGACTTGGCTTCATTTTGTTACGGTGAGACCAGACTATTTTTAGTTCAGTTCTGAGCATTCCAAACCTTTGCAGCTTGTTGCAACTTGGCCCCGTTGGCTCACTCCTGTTTCCTTGACATTGGTTTATTCAACCTGTCTTTCTTCTCGAAAACGTTCATTGTCTTGATTCATCAGAGCCCTCTCCTCTTGTGTAGAAATGGCCCATCTTTGCATGAAATCTGCATGGTCCAATATCTGCTTTCTTCCTCCTTCTCCATCCTCATACCATACTGTATTGATATGTGGATACGCTCCTTATACTGGCCTAGCGACCTGAGAGTTGAAGTACAGGATGCAGCATTTCCTGTTGCAGTTTGTTGTGTTCTCTCTCTCTCTTCTTCAATAGTTCGTTGAACAAGAATGGGTATCTCGTTTTGCTGCTCTTCTTGTGGTTGTTGAGCTATCACCCCTTACTCTTGTCTCTGTCGTCTGGTATGCGGTTCTAGGTCCTACACAAGTTCACTTCTCACAGGCTTCTCGTTGTTGTAGTACCTTTCCCCCACAAATGCATTCATTTTTGTAGACAATGTCTTCCTGAAAATTGCTAACATTATTATGACTGCCATATAACGTTGCCTCTTCAAAACGTACATCATGTCTTTCAACTATTTTCCTTGTATCAAGCAACCAGAGGCTGTAGCCTATCCTCTCAACACTGTACCCCACAAAATAGCCTACTTGAGCACGCATGTCAAGTTTGTCTCTAAGCTGTGAGGGACACCAACGAAATGCTTTATCGCCAATTCTTCTCAAATGCGTTACATCACTTGTTCTAGTGTTCCATTTTGCCATCGGTCACTCTGTGTTGTGTATACCAACTCCAATGTTTCTTAGGTAACAAGCAGTGATGATCAATTCTCCCCATAAATACTTCAGCAGCCCAGCTTTGGCTATCATGGCCCTCACCTTGTCCATTAAGGTCCGATTCAATCTCTCGGCTGCTTCATTCTCTTGAAGTGTGTACGGATGTGTCATTTAGTGTTGAATACCTTCATCCAGTAGTACCTTTTCAAACTGCTTTTCGGTGTATTCGCTCCCATTATCCTTTGTCAGTAACTTTATCTTCAAACCGGTGCTCTTCTCAACTTTAGCCTTCTAGATTTTGAACACATCAAAAACTTGATCCTTCGTCTTCAAGAGGTAGATCCATGCTCGTTTAGTGAATTCATCTAGGAACGTAGCTTAATATCTCTCGTCCCATATTGTTGCTACTGGAAGAGCTCCGCAAATGTCTGTGTTCACCAATTGTAGTCTCTGTCGTTTTATTACTGGCTTTCTTCTTAATAGGAAGTCTCGTGATGCACCCTTACTGACAAGCCTCACACATGCTGGCTGGTTTTTGACGACACGCCTAATTTAAACCGTCTACCAAATGCCTTTTCTGCATCATTTTAATAGCATCATGTGGTATGTGTCCTTGACTTTCATTACATTTCTTACTATCTGCAAAATACTTCCCTTCAGTAATTCCAGCCAAAATCGCTTATTTTGGCTTTATTATGCTCAAACTCAAATAAAAATATTTATCTGACCTCTACTCCTTAAGTTGCATGGCGCCCGCCAGGTGCGCTGCTCTGCCTAGCTTGCAGGCAGCACTGCATCTTGTTTTCCTCACTCGCTTTTGAGCACTTGAAGTATACACATGCGTGCTTTGTGCTTTGTTAATTATGGCTCAATTAACAGTCGAACAAGACAATATTCAACAAAAACTCTAAACAGGATAAGTTCCCAGCTTGTACATATCGTAAAACACGTAGAGATCTACATCCAACGTGCCATAGATGCAGGGACTGCAATTTTGTAAGAAAGTGTGTTTTATGGGAACTGCGTGAACGGGATTCCATTGATCATGTGCTTAAAATGTGGCGTCACTCTGACCAACAAAGAGTTCAGAAGGAGGCAAAGAAAAGATTAGAAGAGGCTAACAAATCTAGCACCTAATCTCAATAAACACGTAGAAAATATCAGAAAAAATCGTGGGATGGGACCCATAATTGCCGCCTGATATAATATTTATTTCATGTGTAACAATCCGTACCATAACTGATTGTAATAGTAATAAGAGTAGCCTAAAAGACATGTTGAATAGCATGCTAGCAAAAGACTAGATCATCTGTATTATTTTATTACCCAACACGTAATTTGGCACACAGGACTAGCAAGGTCTATACTTGAAAACCACATCCATAGAGAAGTAATATTCACTTAGTTCGTATTTTATTTATTTAAAAGGAAAACTAAACCCTTCCATCTTAAATTTCACTATTGTTAGTTAAGTACGAAAAAAAACAAGATGCAAGTTGCGCGAAGTTTCTAACATTCGTATTAATTAAGCAATAGTTAATTTAGAATCTAAGTTTGATGTTTCCATGGCGCGAGACAGCGAATGCAATTTCCTCGCATGGTACTGACGTCACACTTCATCACCTTGGAGGAATGATGTCATCGTAGCAAACTAGCGAGTGCGCGCTGGCTTGTGCTTCTAACATGGCGGCTGCGAGACCGGACTGCTCTGACCATAACAGCGCGAACCAAAACTCAAAAGTTTGTTCAGCTAGGGGGTAATCCACTCACCACGAAATGCTGGGCAGATAAGCGATTGGACAGTGTCCACTTGTTGCTCGTGGCGAGGGAGAAGCAGATTAGGGGGCGCGTGCTTCATTTGAAAAGAATCTGTGCTGCTGTTCTTCACTAGCAGTAGTGGTGAGGAATGAGAGAGCCGAGCGCGATCTTGCCTGAGCTTGTTGGGCGCATGCAAGTGTGACGTCACACGAATGAGACTTGGATGTGTTGACCGCACAAACGAAGAATTTGTCTGCTAGAATGAAGATTTAGACACATTACTACGTAATAACTATAAAGCCTGACTGGTTTTCGTAACTCTCACATGTTTAAGTGTCTTAATTAACAGTACTGAAATTTAAGATGGGAGGGTTTAGCTTTACTTTAATATGAAACCAGCTAGGCTACTTGGATTTGACTAAGAGAGTGGAAAAGTACTTTCACTTGGAGCAGACCATGGCCTCATGCAGTTGGAGGCCTGAATATAATTTAACCCTTTCCCTCATTAAATCGGTCACGTCTATCAGCTCGCCTGTGAAGTTGTAAGTGTAAGCCACAATCGAGGTTGACCTACTTCTTCCTGACATAACCCTTTCGCCAAGCAGCCGGCAGTAGGATAGTTAGGCTCAATGTCACCTTCAAGAATAATATATACAAGAATCAGCTCCATTATTTCGGCTACCCTTGCCCAAATAATATTAGATCAGTAGGAGCATAGAAAGTTTCTCTGCTTACATGTCACTTCCGACAAAGGGTTAAGCGGAGTATAAAACTCCTATGAAACGGCACTTGACAGCCAATTTCCCAACGTTACTATGCCAGATGTCCCATTGAGCTGACTGATGAGAAGCTACGAGCAGGCTGTGATGTCCTGGGCAGGGACACACCTGAGCCCAGCGTGGGCACCATTGGTAAAGTAAAGACACGAACTAACCAGTGTGTAGGCTACAGCTGAAAAGACGCTTTACTTCCCGTAGGCATCAGTATATATACAAGTGTAACAGGAAGTCATATGATTGATAAATATATACATTGATGGTATAGCCTATTAGGTAGTTAAAGGGTAATCTGGGTAGGGTTAACATAATGATTGGAAATTGAACGGCAGCCATTGTGGAACACACAAGTGACGACTCCACAATACAGAGAACGAGAAAAAAAAAACAGAAAAAAGAAATCTAAGCCTAGCTGAAAATAAAATCATGATTACGAAGGGAAGATGTATTTTTTTAGTTAACTACTTATTTTAGAGAAAGATACGCAAGTTTTCGCTTTCGAAGAAGAAACTAAACACTATTTTTGAAAGCTTTTTACAAAGCAAAAAACTTAAGATGTTCAGGTTTAAAAAAAATTAACATTTCTGAAACTGACTGAAAATTTGTCAGTTTAAAATTTTTTTTTCTTTCAATTTCAGTAGCAGTTTTACAGTAAGTTCATTTAGAAAATTAATTGTAGTTGATGTTCCGTGTAGCCTTTTTGGTTAATTTTCTTATTTGCAGCAAACATTACTACAGCTGGAACGCTACAGCGTTGCTGTAGACATCAGGCATCCAACAAAGACTGGTTGCAGATGTTGTAATTTGTTAGAATTTGCACCGGAGTGGAACTTGTTGCTCCAGCTATTTTTTGTTTCGATGTTAAAGAAATGTTGACATGAAAATACAAAAGAGAAACATGGAGATAAAACCGTGAAATTATTTTTTCCCACAAACAACAATATACAATACATTTTTACCTAATTTTAAAGGCGGACTTGTTTAGAATTGTAGCGGCGCTTACAGGGTCTTGAGGTGCCTACTGTCTATAGCACCGACATCTGGCGAACTTGTGGTTATTTCATAAGTGGCGGTTTTTACTGGGGTGTGAAAACAGCATAGCGTGTCTACTGCACGGTTAGGAGAAGAGCGTCAGCGTCCTACCTAAGTTATGAAGACCTATCTAATCATGGTTCACTGCCACCACGATGGGTAATTAATCTAATTGCCTACTTCGGAGTTAGAATAAAAATGGTTTTGTAATTAAAATAACCCTTGCAAATTAAATTGGACTAGAAGTCAAAATGTTGTTCCAAACAACTTTCTTTTCTGTTTTAATAAAACATGACAAGATTTATACACACGTAGTAACTAGTTGGTTACGAAAAATAGAACTGGGGCTTTACAATAAAAAGCACAAGATTTACAATTAAATCGACACTGAACTTAAAGTTAAAGTTCACATTACAATTTGGACTAGAAAAAGTCGGAGTGAGTTATCGCAACTCTCTAAGTTACAAACATGACCCTTGCAGAATGTAAAATAATCTTTGAAAGCTTTAGCAACTCTTGCACTAAAATCAGTCAATCATCACACCGAATCTAGGTTAGCGTTATAAGGAAAACTACCTATTGAAAACTCCTGCTTCAACGATAACACATGCTAGATCTCGGTGATCTTGGATTATTTAATGAACACTGAGTTCATAAACAAAGAAAAAAAGCCGGTTTTTAGGAAGGGGACCTTAAACCTTAAATTAAGGGTGCCCTAAACCAAAATGCCGATTTCGAAAAAGATCGTTAGATTTCGTACTGTGAAACTCCATTATAAACGAACAAAAGTCACCAGAAAAACGCACACTTTGTTCGTTTAAAATGCCGATTGCGTTTGGCTACCCATAAGTTCCCTCAAAGTCTAGAAGTTTAAGTTTAAATTTAAGACTAAAAATTTAGAAATTCTGTTCCAAAAATTAAATTCTATTAAACTAAACTTGTTACCCTTGAACCACTATCTTGCCCGGCATGGCAACCTTCGGACTGGACATCTCTGCTCCGACCGCCGTAGTGACCTCTAGCCTCTGAGTCCTAGAGCTATGCTAACGAAATTCTCTCCCAGCTTGGTTTTATAGCTGCTGCCTGGCAGTCAGTAGGAGGGAAACCGCGGACCTGTAGGAGAGCGGCGGAGGGGGAGGGTGTGAGGTAGAGGGATCGCTTGGGGAGGAGGAGTGACTGACTCAACCCAGCCTGGCTGACACTACCGGAAGTAGGCATGGCAGTGCGGACGGGCAGGGTAGCCTTGCACTCTGAGTGGAGGGAAAGTAAACACTGAGTTTTAATTGGAAGGGAATTGAAGGAGCTTGGATGGCAAAGGGAATTGCCGACTTTGGGTGTTTTTAGAGGCCTTGGCTTCAGAAGTGCATTGAGTTAAACTCATAACAACGTGAAAATAGGCCTATACATTTTTTTTATAAAAACTACAATGTTATGCATTGCAACTATTGAAGGAGGGTGGGGGTGGGGAGACGAAGTTTGATGCTCAATTTTAAAATAAACTGTTATTAATTGAAGGCAAAGGCTTTACTTTTCATTCAGAAATGAGATCACTAAGGTCGGAGCCCTGAAATAAAAATACAAGATACACACTAAAAATGTCCGGTAAAATAATCGTAGTTGTGTTGCCATATTCAACAAGGTAGAGTTCATGAGAAAAGGTTACGTTAAATAATGCTTTCATAAAAGCCTCGGTAAAAGATTAAATAAACCAGCTTGTGTTTTAAAATGCTATAACGCATAAAATTTAAATGTATTATCGCAGCCGCAAAAATACCGTTGTTGTGGTCAAAGTTGTCATAGTTGCTAAAATCGTCACCTTAGTAAAATAAAAACATTGAGGACGTATAAAACATGTAAGCTAGCACAGCACTAAGCTAGTCGGCTTTATGCCTAGAAATAAATTCGAGAAATACAAATATTTACATGTTTGCTTCGAAAAATGGCGACGGAAATTGCGGGTGTCTGCGCTCTGTTTGAGCACTTTTTCAAATTGAGTTGTAGACCAAAGTATGGTGAAATTTCAAGTTCTGTTTCCACAGGTTGTTAGATAAAGTTCGGGTTTATTAAATGCTGCAAACTAGAGTCGATGAAGTCCATTTTCCAGGGAGATATGAATTTTTAAACTTGGAGGTGAAGAAAAAGGCCTAGCGTTTTTGGTGACACTAAGAAAAATAGTGTCCCCGAGTTGTTGATGGTTGGTGTCGGGTCTCCTAACCAATCGACAGGAATTTTAGGCCACATGCCTTTACAGAATTAACAGAGCCGATTCTTTGCACGATTAACTAAGGACAGACATGTTAGCGTTACTCGCTGCAGTTTAAAAAGTATTATCGTTTAATTCACAGGCAACAGATTACTACAATGAACGAAGAAGTTGTAGCCACCTGGTAAAAAAAAAAGATACTACAAATTGAGCTTGTCTGGAGCTCTTCGCAGTCTTTTTGTACGATTTTGGCGATTTTGAAGTTGCGCAGCAATATCGTCTTGAGTGGGCGATAGCACAACTTTACGTTTATTAGGATTCATTTTCGGTTTTTTTATTAGTATGACTTGGCTTCGGTGATGTTTGTTTAGCAGATGGTGACGTAACAACCGATGAAGGTTGTGACCTTTCTGGCATTACAATTTCTACGGAAGAGGCACTGTTGGTGTCTGCCAAAGGTGATTGGGTGTTTACGTTTGTAGACTCATCCACTTCGTGTATGAGGGGTAATTCCGCTGGAGATTTCCTGCCACCTGGTGACTTGCGAGGCAAATTCTCAGATGATTTTCCAAGCTGATTGATTGGTGGATTGGAGCCCTCAGCTACAGAAATTGACTTTCTGAATTGGCCAAGAGATTTACGAGCAGGAACTACGTCAGCGGAACTTGGCTTTTCAAACATTTCTTACCGCCAAGTTGACATGCGTTTTGAAAAAGCGTGATGTTGCTCATTATTATTCATGCAGGAATTATTGCTTTTTGCCGTCGGATTAAGTGCATTTGGTGACTGCTCAAGATATTCATTTTCATTGGTATGTAATCTTAGCTGTTCGCGATGTTTGCGAATTTTATTACCGTTAGTGTCAACGATAATATAGGATTGATTATTGCCTAATTGAGATACGACACCTTTTGACCATAGCCTATCATTTGTAGTACTAAAGTCACGGTACCAAACATTATCGCCTATTTGATACAGTTTCAACTCACGATGGTGGGTGCTCTGTACTTCTTGTAATTGTTTACGGCGAACGGCTGCAATAGGGTCAGGGAACAATAAATCCAGCCGAGACTTTAATTCTCGGTTAAAGTATAATTTCCTGGGTGTTGCTTGCTTGGTAGCGGAAATAGTGATACGTGCTAATAACAAGTAAGAATTTATACTTTCTTGAATAGTAGACCCCTGTCGCCGTGCGGCCTTGTAGACTCTCTTGAAATTGTGGACATAAATTTCTGCCAATCCGTTGGTTCAGGGCGCAAAACTTGGGGCCCGTCATGTGCCTAATCCCATTGGATTTTAACCAATTTTGGAATTCTGCGGACATAAATTGGGCAGCATTATCCGTAGCGGACTCGTGCGGACATTGTAGTCTTCATTTTATGCACACAAGGAAATTTTGAATGTGCGTCTACTAGTATAAAAAACATGTAATTGTCCATCGGGCCGAGAAAATCCGTGTGCATTCTAGCATTAGGCTTTAGTGGATATTCTCACGTGTGTTTTGGCCCAGCTGTTTCCGTATCTTTATACTCTTGACAATTTGTGGAGTTGTCACTTGTTTGGCTGCTGGTATTTCTTTAGCTTTAAAATAATAGCAGATTCGGTTGGAGTATTTCTCCCATGTATCGGACTCACAATCGAATTCTGAGAATAAACCAGCGGTTTTAGACGAGCCCTTGTTGACTTCGTCTTCACTACTACTAGATTCAAAATTAAAAATTAAATTTGAATTAGCTGCACTAACGCTAGCGTTCACTACTGAATTATTTTCAGTTTCGCTCTCGCTACTACTTTTAGCAGCTTCGGGTGTTTTGCTATCGACACCTGTCTTTGGCATACACCTTACAAATTAAATTTAATTAAATTGAATCATAATCCTGTTTAACCTGCAAAAATTAAACTGGAGCACTCAAGACTACCGGTCAACTATTTAAACACAGAAATAAATCAAGCTTGACTGTAGCCAACCTAGTTTTATAAATTAACTGCCTACAAGTTAATTTTAAGGGACTAGGCTTTGAAAAAAATGTTTTTACGTTCACCATTTTACTGCAGCGTTTTATAAAACAACACTTCTGGCCTAAGCCTCAGCACAGACCAGATTTCACTAAGTTTAAGCATAAAACTTACGATGTTAAATTTTACACCTGCACTCACCAGCCCGAATATGGGCAATGTCACAATCGAATTTAATAGGGTTAATTTAGCAGCGCATTTTTCGGGCCTTCAGGTTTATAGTACTGCCTGTGCGGACATGCCAGTGCATCGCTCTAGAACACTGCCAAAGTAAAATTAACCATAATAAATCCAATTGCCCACTTCGGTTCTAGTTGTTAAGATACTAAATTTAACTATTATCATTTCGTACCACACAGCTCTACCACGACAAAATAACACTGTTTGAAAAAGTTTAAACTCTGATAGGAATTCAGAGCACTAATTTTCATTGCCAAATGAAAAAAATTTGCAACTTACCACAAATATGGAGCAGAGATGTGGTTGAAGACCTATCAGTTTAGGCTTAACATTTAAAGTTTACCGAAGGTACCACTCTTGTCGCCAACTGTGATGTCCTGGGTAGGGACACACCTGAGCCCAGCGTGGGCACGAATGGTAAAGTAAAGACACGGACTAACCAGTTTGTAGGCTACAGCTGAAAAGAGGCTTTACTTCCTGTAGGCATCAGTATATATACAAGTGTAACAGGAAGTCATGTGATTGATAAATATATACATTTATAGTATATCACAAAATAAACCGTTATGCTTACTTGTATTACTTTGAAACGCTGTTGATTCACTTCGATCCTGGAAATTACTCATTACGCTCACTTTTAAAAACAGGATACTGTGAGTATCTTGCAAATTTTCGATTGTATTTCAACAATTTCATCAGGCAGGGTCAAGAAAATTGAGTCTTCTGGTTACATTTTCGTCTACTTGTTTTTTCGTGTGCTTGCTTCAAAAGAAAAGAACGTCCATGGCCTCCGATATTTACAAGGTAAGCACAGCAAGCGGCATGAGTAATGAGTTATTTCCAAGATCCAATTGATGGCATAGCCTATTAAGTAGTTAAAGGGTAATCTGGGTAGGGTTAACATAATGATTGGAAATTCAACGGTAGCCATTGTGGAGCTCACAAGTGACGACTCCACACAGGCGTAAGGCAGCTAGTGGCAGACGAAACCCGGTTAATGGTAGAGTAAGATATCCAACTATCGATATATAAGTTAAGTACTCATTCTGTATTTCGATGTTGATGATTATTATGAATAATGGAAGCACCATACGATCATACTAGCATTTGCTGTGCAATTTTTATTATTTTTATCAGGAGCCGATGAAGCGAGCCCACTCTGTGGGCGAGGGAAAGAGAAAGAAAACAAACATGTTCATTTTTTTCTGTTATTATGAATGTTTATTATCCGTTTCAACAATATCTGAATTAGCATATTCCTTTTGGCATAACAGACCTCAAGGTCACTGGCGAGGCATTTGAGGCTCTAGGATGGTTTGGATCCCAGTTGTTTATATGTATCCGTATCTGTTGGGTGATTTGAATTCCATAATTGCCAGCTGTTAAATTGATGAATACACTATATTGGCACTCGTGTAGCTTTGTCAAGTGTCAAATGCCAAGGATTTAATTGTTTAATTGATTAATTTGGAATATTGATAAGCATACGAATTGTTGCGGAATACTAATTAATTTGACTTAATTGTACTAGCGTAATAAACCAGAGGAGTATGGAAAAGGCAGCACAGTCCCATCTCGCTTATTTGCAACATTGTTCACTCAACATTAATTAGTGCAAGTATGTGTAGTTATTAATATTTGCATCTTGACAAAGATATAGTGAACTGTATTTGGATTTAATGTAAACACAGTCTTGTGTTAGACATTCGTGGTGAGGACACCTCAACACCGCCGAGCCAAAAACCTGAGGGCAGAACTCTTCAACCCAAGAAGAACATCGTCTTTATGGCGATCTCACTTTAAAATCGCCAAAATGTAAATATTGTATTTTATTCTTTTTGGCATAAAGCCAAAGCACCACTAGCTTAGTTATGTTTAGGAGGAGCTTCCACTGCGATGGTACCTAACCTCACATAAATGTAAAACACACGATATTTTTTATTCTTAAACAGGTGACGACTTATTTTAACTATGAAAAATGTCCGACGTTAAAATCACTTGTCTGCTTCTGCAAACAACAAAATATAACCTAAATGCGTTATAGCATATTTTTAACTAAGCTGGTCTATTTAATCTTTTGATTTTTGCACTAAAAGCACTTTGGTAACTTTGATAATGGAGCTCAACCTTTTATGTTTGTTTATTTTTACGGACCCAGTGTTTATTTTTATGTTTATTTTGTATAGCATCTCCATCCAAACTCCGACCGTAGCCTGCCTCTAAAAACGTAAACAAACTAGCTTTCCTTCGATAAAATCATGCCTTGTATATAGCAGTCTGGTTCCCAAAGTCATATGTTTATTCTGAGCATTACACTTCGTTCGCCCCCTCCCTTCCTTCAATAGTTGCGATGCATAACATCGTAGTTTATTTTTATAGGTCTAAATTCACGTTGTTATGAGTTTTAAACTCACTTGCACTTCCATGCCAGGCCTCTAACACTCCCAAGTCGGCAATTCCCTTTGTTAATGCAGCCTCACCAATTCCCGTCCAACCAAAACACTGCATTCAATTTCCCCTCCACTCAGAGCGCTCAGCTACCCTGCCCGTCCGCGCCGTCATGCCAACTTCCGGTAGTGACAGCTCGGCCGGTTTTGGTCAGCTCCTCCTCCAAGTGTCCACCTCTACCCCACACCCCCCTCCGTCGCTCTCCTACAGGCCCGCGCCTTCCCTCTACCTGCCGGCCAGGAAGAAGGCATATAAGCCCAGACATAGGAGAATTTCGTTAGCATAGCTCAGGAATCTCAAAGCTAGAGGTAGCTACGCCGGTCGGGAGTGGAGATGCCACGGTCCGATTGTTGCCATGCCGGGCAAAGGTAGTTGGTTCGTATGAAACTTAGCTTAACTTAAAAGTTTATTTTTTGGACTTACACGTCAAAATTTATAGTTTAATTTAACCTAAACCTTGTAGCTTTGAATGTAAATTTATGGTGCGTTAAGCCAAACGGCATTTTCGGACGTTAACGACCATAACGTAAGGGTTCACGGTCCCTTCCTAAATACCAGCTTTCATTTCACCGTTTCATAAAATGTAACTTTAATGTAAACAAAGGCCGTTGGGTCAATTAGATTTGCAGAAGCATAGTACTTCATGGAGCGTACATCCCTTTTCTAATGTGAATTCTGAGGCGGACGGTTTGATCTTTTGGGTGTTCCCGTTTGAAACAAAACTGTAAAACCAGGTCTACTATTATAAGTCAGCCGAGGCTGTTTGTAATTTAGAGGGCTCTTTTGCGAAATCCCCATTGCCTAAAATCACTGTTTCTATTTGAAATTGTTTTGTGAACATAATTTTTGTTCAAGTCGAATTTAATGTAAATTCCCCATGTCATTTATAAACTAACCTAAATTGTCCAAATGTAAAGTGCGATCTTTTTAACATGTTTGCATAAAAATAAAACCAGGAGTGTTAAACGCCAGTTGGTATATTCGTTCGTTGTTTGCTAGGAGTTAGTATTTAAGATAAATCTCTTCAAATTTAACTTAGCTAGCCTTTTCCCACCTTGGTGGCAGCATTACCCGCTATATAGGTCTTAGATTAGGACTTCAATGCTCCATTCCCTACACCGGGACAGTAGCAGTTGTGCTGTTTAACAGAAAAAGTACTCGAAAGCAACACTGAGTGATAGATAGTAAAATCCAGTTACACCAGGCGACCGGTGATGCTACAAGCACCTACTCCGTCGTAGCATCCGCCGTTACAAATGGTGGCAGCGGTGGGATGAACAGGTGCTGTTCCTACAAGCGTTTCCCCCCCTGCCATGCTACTATGCTATTTGTGTTGAACAATTCTTCAACCAAGATGTCCGTGACTCAGACACTATAGTCACAAGAAAAAGATGTCCGCATTGCAGTTAAAATCAATGCAAAATCCGATGTCCGCACTGACGACAACAACAGTGCTAACCATCAGCTCTAGCAACTAAGCCAGTTTTGGAGCAGTTCCCTCCCCCCGACTTGGAAATCAACAAGCCGTGAAACAACCGTTGCGAGGAGGACTCCGCCAATCCCAGGAAAGGAGGCTCCGTAGCCGCAATCCAGTGGACCTTGGACAATGCCAACCATCGTTCCAGTGAAGTAGGCCTCAACTAGAGACATTCTACAGTGAGAAGTGTGCAAGCCGATTCATTCGTCAGGTGGGAAGTTTGGATTGGACTTGACTGACCGCACAGTGATTGTGTCTGGGGTAAGTGTGCATAGGATTAAGGCCAAGCCGAGTGTTATAGTTAAGAGCCTTTTAGGTATTTTAATTGTTTATACACCTGAGTGCTAGGGGTCTAAAATAAGTGTATTTCTTGCTAAAACTTACCGTAGTTGAGAGAGAAGTGTTTTTAGTAACTCGCTCTGCTCAATTTAAAGTAAAATTAATTTGCGGCTGCATTTTAATGAAGTTTCATTTATAAGAGTTTTATCTTGAAGCTTAAAGTTAAAAATGTCCAACATGGATGATTTTGAAGATGTCATTAAAGGCATACAGTACAAAGACCTTAAAAAAGCGTGTTTAAAATTAGGCCTAACCGTAACCGAAACTAGACATGAATCCGTGACTATTTTGAAAAATGCCGTCGAGGAAGAAAAAATTTCCGTAGACGATCTCTCTGACGAACTAGCTCCGTCTATAGAAAAAAGAGAAGCTACCATCTTACAAAAAAAGGAGTTAGCAGCAAAAGAGCATGAGCTTTCACTTAAATTAAGATTAAGAGCACTCGAAATGGCGGATTTAGATAAACGCCGAGCTCAAGACGCCGCCAATGCGGACAGACGCATGGCTCACTAATTAGCCTTAAAAGACCAAGAGGCCCAAATAAGGGATAGAGACGTTCAATTAAAGGAACAGGAAGCACAAATTAGCGAACACGCTAGTGCTCGGGAATTATTAAAATTAGACAAGCAGATCGAACTAGCTAGGCTTACGGCTGCTAATCTTAATAGTAGTTCAAGTAACAGTAGTGGTACCGTAACTCCTACTCCCAGTGTCCCTGTAAATAAACCGGGTAAAATTGCTGACGCTGTCAGACTTGTAAATAAGTGGACTTCCAAATCGTAAATCAATAGTTTTTTTTTAAATATTTGAAAAAACTATGGAAACCCAGCGTATAGACAAAACTGAGTGGGTCGTCGGACTCCAACCTCTCCTCGGAGAAATTTTGATTAAAGTGTGTGATCAAATGTCAGTTTTAGAGATGCATGATTATGACCTAGTTAAAAACAGATTACTAGAAAGGTTTGTTCAAACTAAACAGTCGGTTCAAGCCCAGTTTCGTTCCCTTGAACGTGAACCAGAACAGTTGTTCCACGAACACGCGTTCGAGTTAGAAACCCTATTTTCCAGATGGGTATCTTTAGCTGATGTTAAAAACAGCTACGACAAGTTGGCTAATTTAATCCTACTTGAGCAATTCACCAAATCGTGTCCTATTGCACTGCGCAAGTGGTTGTCGGACCAGATTAAGACTGGGACGCTAACCGAAGCCGCAAAACTCTGTGATGAGTTCACCATCAGAAATAAACAAATTTCTGCCGACGTTGCCCTTAAAACAGGGAAGGCACAGCCTAGTGCTTCATCGTCTGGACCAGCTTCTAAAGCTTCTTCCAATTTTCGAAGTGGCAACCGAGCCTCTTCAACTGCAGCTAAACCGGCTGGTACTGCAGCATCTTCTGCCGATTCGAGTAAAGGAGACTCGGCCAGCAGCAACAACTCCAATCGTGAGTTTGACAGGCCTAGGAAGCCTAGGTTTGAAGGTGTTTGTTTTTTTTTGTAACAAAATCGGTCACAAAAGAACCGAGTGTCGTTGTCGTATTGCCCAAGAAGGTAACTCAGCTAATAATGCTGAATGTCACTTTGTAAACAACAATCCTCCCGAAATGGTACTATCTAAGCACATCCACGAATGGTCCGTGAATGGTACCAAATGCCTTGTTTTAAGAAACACAGACTCGACACACGATGTCATTGCTAGGGATTTTGTCAAACCCGAGCAGTTCACGGGTGAGTACACCCATTGTCACAATGCTCTCACAGAGCAGACGACCGCCCACGCAATCGCAGTGATTGACGTTGAAACGCCCTACGGTAAAATTCAGTCCGAGGCCCTAGCTTCAGACCACATGGGAAGCCACTTTCAAATGTTGTTAGGTGTGCCTTCGCAAACAGTGTTAGAAGAAAAAGGTTTAAAGGCCATGCCCCCTTACTCTAACGCTATCACTCGTTCACGAACTCGTGTGGACCAACAACTCCCGATATCTAAACCCAAATATCGTGACATCGACTCTGAGAGCGAAAACGACTCAGACAGTGACACAAATTCTAGTGTAGTTTCCCCTTCACAGGAAGGTTTCGTTTCACCTAAGTTAGACAGCTTAGACGCAGCTATTTTAGGTCCACAATCAGATCAGTTTACAAAATTACTGAGTGTTAACAAACCCGAATTTGCCAAGTTGCAATTAGACTGCCCAACTTTAAAACCATGTTGGCAAACTGCTGAGCTCCCACTGGACCAGCAGGATGAAAACAAACAGTTTTTCATCGAGAAAGGATTACTTTTCCGTAAGCCCTTTCGACCTTCAGGAAGACCGTTAATCAAGAAACAACTAGTGCTTCCTAAGGAGTGTAGAGATTTAGTCTTGAACACCGCACATGCTAATGCATGGGCTGGGCATCTAGGCCGATCCAAAACAAAGGATAGAGTGTTGACTAACTTCGACTGGCCACATTGTTTTACCGATATCAACAATTTTGTTTCCACTTGTTTAACCTGCCAGAAAAATGGAAAATCTGGACAGCAGTTTGTTGCCGTTATGGTGCTAGTGCCCATGGATGATGAGCCATTTAACCGATATGTTGTTGATATCGTCGGCCCCATCAAGCCTTCTAGTAAGGCTGGTTATAAGTATATCTTGTCATTGCTTGACCCGGCAACAAAGTTTCCCGAGGCCGTGCCCCTTAAAGAGGCCAGCAGCCAGAGCGTTGTAGATGCTCTCCTCCTTGTCTTTTCTAGGTTAGGCTTTCCAGCCAAGCTCCAAAGCGACCTAGGCTCTTGTTTCATATCGGAACTTACAACTTTATTCTTAGAAAAATGCGGTATAAAGTGTGTTAATTCAAGTGTAAACCACCCGCAATCTAACAGCGTGGAACGTTTCCACCGGACACTCAAAGCGGTGGTAACAGCTGTCTGCTACGAGCATCCCCACGATTGGGAGAGGTGCTTACCAGGAGCAATGTTTGCCCTGGGAACTGCTCCTCATGAGAGCTCTGGCTTCACTCCAGCTGAAATGGTCTACGGACGCAACCTCAAAGGCCCACTGGAGTTGGTGAAAAGCCATTGGATTGAACCAGACGTTCATCCTTCCGTTTTGGAATACATCTTGGACTTGCTCCAGAGATTTAAGTATTCTCGTGAACTCTCTCAGGAGAACATCATCAAAAGTCAGATGAAAAATAAATCATACTATGACGTCAAGGCAGTTAAATGCAAGTTCAAAGTTGGTGATAAGGTTTTAGTCCTTAAACCAGCACGCACCAATAAGTTAGATATGTATTGGGATGGACCCTGTGAAGTTTTGAAACGATTATCAGATACCAACTATCTTGTAAAAAAATCGTTTGGTTTACAAAAAGAAACCATTTATCATGTAAACCTTCTCAAACCCTATCAGCCTAGGGAGGAGTCTAGTAATCATTCTTATAATGACGAACGTGAGCTTCCTCACACCGACCATGTATGGACAGGTCAACCTGGTGATGGCCACCTTACTGCTAAGGCCGCCATGAGTCTTTTCAAAAAAACCGGCAACTTAACTGAGTTGCAGAGGAACGACCTCCTTGAGGTATTCGAAAGAGTAGACGGCGTTTTCTCTACTTTGCCAGGACGCACTGATCTTGTCACTCACGACGTTGAGTTAGTCGATTCGAAAGTCAAACCCTGTAAGTATTATCGCCACGCGAAATTCGAAGGGGATTTGATCGTCACTGAAATCAGGCGTATGCTTGACTTGGGCTTAATCATTGAAACTGATTCCCCACATGGTTCACCCATGATTATCGTACAAAAAGAAAACGCCAGCCACGTCCTGTATCTGACTACAGAGAACTAAACAACAACACAGTCACTAAAGACTATCACATTCCCAACATTGAGGAATGCATTGAGCATGCGGCAAAGTGGAAATATATTTCTATCTTTGACCTCAATCGTGGATTCTGGCAAGTGCGCTTGACGCCCCAGGCTTCAATGGCCGCCACCATCACAACTCCCATTGGGAAGTTTGCTCCCCTCATGATGAACATGGGGATGAAAAACGCTCCATTCTGCTTCCAGAAGCTCATGGACAATGTCACTCGTGGCATGGAAGAGTATGTCACACCCTTCCAAAACGACACTGCTGTGGGGGCCGAAACGTGGCCACAGCATCTCGAAAACATTTACAATTTCCTCTCTGCTGTCAAGAAGGCCGAGTTAACTGTTAACGCAAACAAATCGCAGGTCGCTTGCAGCAAAGCTACTTTCCTTGGCCATGTAGTTGGCAATGGATCCCGCACACCCTCTGAGGTGAAGGTCTTGGCCGTGCAAAAATTCGCACTACCACAAACTAAGAAAGATGTCCGTTCCTTTCTCGGTTTGGTAGGATATTATCAAAGATATATCCCTCACTATTCTGAAATTTGTGCCTGTCTCACAGACTCCTTGAAAAAGGATGCACCAGATCCCGTCATTTGGGATGAATCAAAGCAAGCTGCTTTTGACACGTTGAAAAACTCTTTAGTGACATTTCCTGTCCTAAGAGCCCCCGACTTCACACAGATATTTATTTTGCAGTGTGATTGTTCCGACCGTGGTATGGGTTGTGTTTTGTCACAAGTGTTTGGAGAAGATGAACACCCCTGTCTTTACGTTTCACGTAAACTGACAGCACGTGAGCAAAACTATGGGACGACAGAAAAAGAATGCGCGTGTTTGATCTGTTTGTTGCCAAATTGCGTCCCTACATCTATGGAACAAAATTTGTCATAGAATACGATCACAACCCGTTGCACTGGCTCAAGCAAATGTCTGGCAAAAACCCCAGGTTGCTTAGGTGGAGCCTAACCCTACAAGATTACGACTATACAGTTAGATACAAACCTGGAAAGTTTCACGTAAACGCTGATACTCTCAGCAGGTATTTTGTTTAAACAGTAATTGTTAAAACACGTCGTTTTCAGTACAAATTGACTGGAAATTAATTTTTATCTTTAAAGTTTTTGTTAAGTGGTATGTTGAAAGTGCAACAACACCAAAAGGAACTTTCAGCTATTTTCCCGTTTTGTACTTTACACCTAAATTTTAAGTGCCAATGTTTTACTCTTTTTGTCACTATCAACGTCTCCCTCTGTGGGAGAATAGTAACTAAGATTGTAACGACACTAATTTAATATTCATTAGGAGTATTCTACGGGGGTTGCAACTTGTCCCCGGTTGGCCCTTCTTTAAGTTTTAAATGAAACAGTTTTCTTTATATCATATGTTCACTATGTCGACCGCTAGTGACGGACGTGTTTTGCTGAGCTCCTGTCGCAAGTGCTTTTCTGCTATTTGTTCCGGAGACAGCATTCTTGCTTGTTGCCTTTGTTACGGATCCAGCCATGCTGTGTGCACCGACCTGCCAGACTATGTTTTCCCTCTTCTTAAACCAGGTAATGTGACCGGTTTGAGATGGTACTGTAAACAATGTTCGCCCGTCGCAGACACCCTCATTGAGAGGAATAGGGTGACATCATGCACAAATATCGGTGACATCATGCACAAATATGACTTACTTGCAACTGAAGTCAAGAACCTTACTGTTGAGGTCCGAAAGGGTTTTGCTAGCATGGGATCTACGAGTGAGGTAATTTGCCAGGTTCCTGAAGTTGAAACCGAAAACATCGCAGGTGTCCATTTTACCACGGGGGCTTCGGTGCAGCACGAAACTCCCTCCCGTGCCAATTCGGTTATACCTTCTATCTCCTGCCGTCCTAAAGATCACTTATCTACTGTTGGTTTTTTTACTAATGCTGTAAAGGCCCTTGGATTGGATCCCAACATAACTCCACCACGTCTTGATGATACTACTGCACGCGATAGCAGTTCTGTTCGTCAGCAGTCAATTTTCGGCAACACTTCCCAAACTCAAACATGCCCAGCTACCTCAACTGGCCTTAACTCTCACTCGTTCAACGCGCCAAACGAACAAGCGCCGCTCCGCCCTCGTCCTTGGACTCCTGTCGCCATTCCTGAAATTAATATCGATGAATTTGACGATTTCAGAACGCAGCTTTCCCGGAGGGACTATCGTCGTCTCAAAAATATTCGTGATAATAATCGTGAATCCAATGAAACTGCCCCACCAGTTGCTAATTCCGGAAATGGGGACAGGCCTGTTTTGCCATCTTGGTCCACCCAACGACCTACTCTTGATGCACAATCCTTGGCCACTGCCAACTCCCAAGCTTTGCCCCCAAATAGTCAGCAAGTGATTACAAAAATCTTTGTTGGTGGGCTCCACGTCAGTACTAAAGTGGAGTACATTCAAAGTCTTATTAAAACCACCTTTGGGCTAACTGTGGGTTGCTTTCCACTGTGCACGACGTACCCAACTTATAAATCGTTTTGTGTAACCGTTGATAGTACCTTTGCGGACATCATCATTGGTTCTGATGTCTGGCCACCAGGCGCTCGTGTCGCCCATTTCACTGGACGAAGACGCAAACCTACAAGAAACCCCACTACTTCAAATCAGGCTGCTCCCCCTACTGCCACGCATGATCCCCCCAAAGGACCTACCAATGGACAAAGAACTATTGATAACTTTTTCAAGCCAAATCCTCTCAACCATTCTGCTGGGGTTCCGGTACACAACAATATTACTATACGGAAAAAAAAAGAAACTGAAGCTAACTTAAAAGGAAAAACTAGTGTCTCAAGGGATTGGAGCGACCTGACTGAAGGCGACGACGATGGAAATTCCCTGCACCTCTCTGGTTCGGAAGAACTACTCAATAATTTATCACAAGACGATCTGGAGGCTGATCTTAATGTGCTTTCAATTCAACAGTAAAATTCGTCCTCCTAAAGGGTGCCTGCCAAACAGGACTGCTAACAAAACTTTCCATACTTTTAAGCTTTCCAACTTTAACGCTCAGGGGTTGTTCAGCAAGCTTGACGAGCTCAAGCTCCATGTTGCCACGATAAATCCGGATGTGATCTGTGTCACTGAGACTCACCTCACTAATAGAATGGATAACTGCACCCTTGGGCTTCCCAGCTACACTCTGTATCGTTGCGACAGGAAAGCTAACCACCATGGCGGTGTCGCCATCTATGTTAAATCTGGCATCCCCTCGACTCTCCTTGGTTCTTTTACTGACCCTCATGGAGAGTGGGAATTTATTCAGTGTAAGCTAAATATCGCTAAGGATAGTCAGTTGTACGTTGGCTGTTGTTATCGGATCCCTAAAATAAGTCTGCTCGGCAGCTGGCCAGCTCTTCTCTCTTCTCTCAACCATTTTATTACGCAGTCCAAGGGTCGCCAAATGATCCTCACCGGGGACTATAACTTCCCTACCATTAACTGGACCACGCTCCTTACTACCCAATCGGAAAATAGTGCTGCCTTTGAATTTCTGGAACTTCTGCAAGATCATGACCTCCTCCAGCATGTTGTGAAGCCCACCAGACACAGAACTGGTCAAAAATCTAGTTTACTTGATCTTGTCATCACCAATACTGACCTTACTGTTTCCTCCATTACCCACTATCCCCCCCTTGGGCTCAGCGACCATGACGTTCTCTCTTATGATCTCGAAATTGTTTTTCACATTAATCTTCCTGGCGGTCCCCGTCCCAATTATAGGAAAGCTGGCTACACGTTAATTAATGATATTTTTTCCTGTAATGACTGGCCTGCTGAGCTTGGGGGGTGGGACGTGGACACCCAACTTGAAATTTTAGAGGTTTTCATTCTTGATGTTATTAAGAGCTTCATTCCTATGTGTGCCCCATCTACCAAAAGTGCTCCGCCCTGGATGGACCAAAACATCAGGTCCCTGATTAGGCAGAAAAAACGTGCCTACAATCGCCTGCGTGATTTCCCCTCACCTTCTAATATGGCGCTGTTCAAAGCTGCCCGGAGTGCTGCCGTTTCCGGGTTTCGCACCGCTCGTCGCAGTTACGAGGAATCCCTCATTCTCAAAGCAAAATCGGACCCTAGTCCCTCTTTGCTTATGTTAACCGTAATCGAAAGACTGCCCCCACTACCTGTCTGAAGAGAAACGACGGTCCAACTCTGCTTGATGACCGAGATATTGCGGTCGAATTTGGCTCTCACTTTGCCTCGTCTTATTTGCCCCACCCCCCCCAGCTCTCCAATTGACGCTGCTTTCCTTCCTGCTCCTTTTCTCTGCTCAGATGTGGAAAATGCCTTCATTGCTTTAAGGGAGGATTCTTCCAGCGGCCCTGATGGCATTTCCCCTCTCTTTCTTAAATCTTGTGCAAATTCTCTTGCTACCCCCTTCTTCTTGATTTTTCAAAGTTCCTTTTCCTCCTGCACCTTCCCTACCCGTTGGAAAGATGCAAATATCACTCCTGTACACAAGGGTGGTTCCCTCCATGATGTAAATAATTATCGCCCGATTAGTTTGCTCTGTGTCGCGTCTAAAATTCTTGAAAGGTTTTTCCATAAATCTGTCATGTGCATTTGTCAACGGCTCAATATTGATTTTGAGTTCCAACACGGTTTCCTCCCGGGCCGCTCCTGCCAATCCAACCTTCTTGAAACTTACAACCACCTTACCACCTTATTGGACAAAGGGGTGCAATGTGATCTTGTTTTCTTCGACTTTCGGAAAGCCTTTGATTCCGTCTCCCATTTCATCCTCCTTCACAAACTGTCCTCTTTGAATTTTCCTAAAACACATATTGCTTGGATCAATTCTTATCTTTCTCATAGACGACAACGTGTTAGTCTCAGAGGTTCCACTAGTGACTGGGTCCCCGTTACCTCGGGGGTCCCCCAGGGGTCTGTTCTGGGCCCCCTTCTTTTCAACCTTTTCCTGTACGACCTCCATTCCGTCATCCGATCCTTTAGCAGAAGCTATGCGGACGACCTGAAAATTCTCTCTCCCGCTTTTCTTCACCAAGATCTCCAGCAAGACATTGACGCTATTGCCACCTGGTCGACCAAAAACTGTCTTGCCCTTAATCCTCTCAAATACGTGGTGCTGCATTTTGGCCATAACAACCCTCACTGCAGCTATCACCTTGGTAAAACTACCCTTTCTACTAATACGTCCCATAGGGACTTGGGCATTTTGGTTGATTCTTCCCTGAAATTTCATGCCAATACTGATTACATCATCGGCAAAGTCTTCAAAAAAGCCCACTACATTCTTAAAACTTTCTCTGCTGGCTCACCTAAGCTGTTTGCTCTCCTGTACAAAACCTTCCTTCGCCCTACGCTCGAATTCTGCTCTCAGGTTGGCCGCCCCTGTTATGCTTCTTTCTTCGCCCGTCTTGAGACTTGTCAACGCCGCCTCACTAAATGGTGCCTTCCCCTCAAAAATTTGTCTTATGATGAACGACTTCGCAAACTAAACTTGACCTCGGTCAAAACCAGGTTCCTCCGGGGTGACCTTATCCTCACTTACCAAATTTTAAACCACCTTATTGACGTCCAGGCAGCCGACTTTTTTTGTCTCTCTCACACTTTGACCAGGGGGCATTCCCTCAAACTCTGTGGAAGTGTCTCCTCTGGTAATGTTCGGCACCGGTTTTTCTCAGAACGCGTGGTCGAGGCTTGGAATGCCCTTCCTGTTTCGGTTGTTCTTTCCACTTCGCTTGATGCTTTCAAAAGTCGGCTGGACCGTTTTCTTGCTTAGGCTTTTCCTGGTGGTTGGTCCTTGGTTTGGGTGTGTGTGGGTTTGGGGGGGAGGGGGGGTGGGTGCTTCTTGGCTTTTGCTTGCACCGTCGGGTTCTCTATTCTATTCTATTCTATAAAAAAAACTGTCTGTCTTACCTCTGAGGGCAAAAAGTTACCTCTGTCGTTAAAAGGTTGCTGGTTATTATCCACAAAACCTCCCAGTGTAACATTTTATGTTTATTTTAAGAGTTATATCCAAAAACTCTTCAGTGTAAAATTTTTATGTAAAACAAGTTGTTTGGTAACCTTAAACCACTCCAGTGGTAGTCTGTTAACTTTAAATAGAGCTGATAGTTGCGCATGCGCTTATAGTACCCTCTATTCCGATCCTTAACGCAAGCTAGGTCCGGAGGAGTGCGCCCGGGGTCTTTTTTCGAGGTTTTCCCAGATAAAAAAAAATAACTTTCTGTGCATGGCTGACTGGTTAGAGCATTAAAGTTGCGATTATCTCATTTGAATTAACAGCTACAAAAACCCTGAAACTGTAACTTTATGTAATCCAAAAACCGCGTCTTTATTTATATAACTTGTCTTTTGCTCCAATTTTCTTTGTGGCCTGTACGAATTTCCTGCAACAAGCAGCGCGGACAACATTAAGTTAATTTTTGCAACTAGTGTCCCTTTAAACTTGTAATTTTTATTTTACAAAAATTTCTTGAGCCACAAAAACGTCAGTCCCCAAAAAATATAAAATGGCAATTTTTATTTTTTGTAAACAGTGTATTTTTATAACTTGTGGTGATGTATTTCACGGGAGGTGTATTCATCAGAAGGTGTATTCCTTGGTGCATTAATTTATGCAATTTATTTACATGCCTTGGCAGTCTTGTTCTTTGGCATATCTTGTGTGCACTGACCCTTTCTGTTGTAGCATTTATTTGGAGTTCAACAAGATCCCCGAATAAAGTCCTCCGTGTTGGGGCGTGTAAACACGGTCTTGTATTAGACATTCGTGGTGAGGACACCTCAACACCGCCGAGCCAAAAAACTGAGGGCAGAACTCTTCAACCCAAGAAGAACATCGTCTTTATGGCGATCTCACTTTAAAATCGCCAAAATGTAAATATTGTATTTTATTCTTTTCGGCATAAAGCCTAAACACCACTAGCTTACTTATGTTTAGGAGGAGCTGCCATTGCGATGGTACTTAACCTCACATAAATGTAAAACACACGATATTTTTTATTCTTAAACAGGTGACGACTTATTTTAACTATGAAAAATGTCCGACGTTAAAAATCACTTGTCTGCTTCTGCAAGCAACAAAATCTAACCTAAATGCGTTATAGCATATTTTAAACTAAGCTGGTCTATTTAATCTTTTGATTTTTGCACTAAAAGCACTTTGGTAACTTTAACTTCTTGCCATGAACCCTACCGCAGCTCAACCTTTTATGTTTGTTTATTTTTACGGACCCAGTGTTTATTTTTTATAGCATCTCCATCCAAACTCCGACCGTAGCCTGCCTCTAAAAACGTAAACAAACTAGCTTTCCTTCGATAAAATCATGCCTTGTATATAGCAGTCTGGTTCCCAAAGTCATATGTTTATTCTGAGCATTACACTTCGTTCGCCCCCTCCCTTCCTTCAATAGTTGCGATGCATAACATCGTAGTTTATTTTTATAGGTCTAAATTCACGTTGTTATGAGTTTTAAACTCACTTGCACTTCCATGCCAGGCCTCTAACACTCCCAAGTCGGCAATTCCCTTTGTTAATGCAGCCTCACCAATTCCCGTCCAACCAAAACACTGCATTCAATTTCCCCTCCACTCAGAGCGCTCAGCTACCCTGCCCGTCCGCGCCGTCATGCCAACTTCCGGTAGTGACAGCTCGGCCGGTTTTGGTCAGTCTCTCCTCCTCCAAGTGTCCACCTCTACCCCACACCCCCCTCCATCGCTCTCCTACAGGCCCGTGCCTTCCCTCTACCTGCCGGCCAGGCAGAAGGCATATAAGTCCAGACCCAGGAGACTTTCGTTAGCACAGCTCAGGAATCTCAAAGCTAGAGGTAGCTACGCCGGTCGGGAGTGGAGATGCCGCGGTCCGATTGTTGCCATGCCGGGCAAAGGTAGTGGGTTCGTATGAAACTTAGCTTAACTTAAAAGTTAATTTTTTGGACTTACACGTCAAAATTTATAGTCTAATTTAACGTAAACCTTGTAGTTTTGAATGTAAATTTATGGTGCGTTAAGCCAAACAGCATTTTCGGACGTTAACGACCATAACGTAAGGGTTCACGGTCCCTTCTTAAAAACCAGCTTTCATTTCACCGTTTCATAAAATGTAACTTTAATGTAAACAAAGGGTCAATTAGATTTGCAGAAGCATAGTACTTCATGGAGCGTACATCCCTTTTCTAATGTGAATTCCGAGGCGGACGGTTTGATCTTTTGGGTGTTCCCGTTTGAAACAAAACTGTAAAACCAGGTCTACTATTATAAGTCAACCGAGGCTGTTTGTAATTTAGAGGGCTCTTTTGCGAAATCCTCGTTGCCTAAAATCACTGTTTCTATTTGAAATTGTTTTGTGAACATAATTTTTGCTCAAGTCGAATTTAATGTAAATTTCCCATGTCATTTATAAACTAACCTAAGTTGTAAATTGTCCAAATGTAAAGTGCGATCTTTTTAACATGTTTGCATAAAAATAAAACCAGGAGTTTTAAACGCCAGTTGGTTTATTCGTTCGTTGTTTGCTAGGAGTTAGTATTTAAGATAAATCTCTTCAAATTTAACTTAGCTAGCCTTTTGATCCCACCTTGGTGGCAGCGTTACCCGATATTTATTCACTACGTAGGTCTTAGATTAGGACTTCAATGCTCCAATCCCTACACCGGGACAGTAGCAGTTGTGCTGTTTAACCGAAAAAGTACTCGAAAGCAACACTGAGTGATAGATAGTAAAATCCAGTTACACCAGGTGACCGGCGATGTTACAAGCACCTACTCGTCGTAGCATCCGCCGTTACATTAACGAAATACAACTCTTATCACGTATGTTACACGTTTAGACTCGGCAATGAAGGGGAAACCTAAATAAATAAAATAAGCAACGTTCATCACTGTTATAAGATATGCAAGATTGTTTGCTTATAATCATTAACATTACTGATATTACTGAGTATCTCACTTGCTTGTTTTTAGCCAGTGGGAAAGGGATATTTTTGACATACCAGCCACTCACCACCCGCTTATTCTGGTCTGTGCTGGGAATCGTCCACCAAGCGGGCAATTAATAAGTGATAAGCGCTTTTGTGCAAAGCGATAAGCAGGAATTAAAACTAGTTGGCACCACAGCAAACCATAATCACATACCTCAACATGCTAAAAAGGCTTACTTAATTACTTATTAAAGAATGAGAAGCTTCATTAAGTATGTTAGTTAGGGAACTAACAGAAATAAAACTGCACTTTTTGCAGAAAAGTTGAAACTTTGTGGAGTGGTTTCTAGTATCGTAAGCATCCATTCTGGAAGGGTAGCCACTATCTGCAGTGGCTACATTAGGGTGTATGATGTCCCCAATTTCTGGAAAACAGGGTTTGTAATCACTAAAAAATCCGTTATTATAATAAATTTATTTAAAAATTAGGGATTGTAATAAATCCAAATGTCTTCTAACCTACAGGACCGATTTTAATTTCATACTAGCTGCAAAATGTTAACCTTCAGTACGGTATGTGCTAAAATCGTCTTGATTTGCTTTTCTTACCCGAATATTTAAAACCCCTAATCGTTTTAAACCAGCAATACAATGATGTTAGCGTTTTTGCTGCCAGGAACGTTGGTGTCGCAGCCTGTAATTGTAAATATTTTAAGAATTAGCACTTTCCGATATAAAATATCGGTAACGATATCGGTAACTGATGTTACACAACCGATACTTCTTATCGATATAACATTAACTTATTAACAGCAACAGTCTTACAACGTCCATTTATTATTATCAGAATAACTTAAGCTTTAGTGTAGCAGACGACACTCAGTGCACTTGGCCTCTGCCTCTGCCTCAGTGCACTTTCAATAGCTACCACATGTGACCCTATCCAGATACTCAGTAGACATCAGTGGTCCGGCCAGGAGCCAATCAGCTCTCCCGGCAATCTTAGCCTGCAATTGCATATCTTCTGCAATACAATAGACCGGGATACGTGCCCCCTTTATAAGACACATCCCTGGCCTTTTTCTCTCTCTCACCCGACGATTTTGGACCTAAAAAGCCACCCGTCTCTGAGCTGACCGCACTAGGATTCCCAGCCGGATTTATTCTGAGTGTAAACGAGCGCCATCGAAAAACGCCTGTTTTTCCAAAAATGAAATTTTTTTTCTCGAGGCACCCAAATGCCTCGCCGAGGCATTTCTGGCCGTTTTCGCAATAATGGTCCGATTTCCACAAACTCTTCGACATTTAATAGCCTCTCAAAATACAAGACTCTTGGGGAAGCCCAAATCCGGACTTTCTTCCTTGAAGACCATTAAAACTACATTTGAAGATCGCCCAAAACCGACTACATCGCACTTTCATCATGGCCGCCATTATAAAATTCTGTATTTCTGTATCTTCATTTTATTCTTTTCTTTTAGGGCAAAAAGCCCAAACATATTAGCTTAGTGTATTGTATGAGGCTTGTACAGACAACCATTTTGAAGTGTGATATTTTTTATTGTGTTTGTCGGCCGCAATCCATATGGAAAATTTCCACAACGATCGAATTTTAACTTTAAACTTTTAAACGTTAAATGTTCTCTGTAACTTAATGCGTTATAGCATTCAATTAAGCTAATTTATTTAACCGCATTTATACTTTATTTATATTCTTTTACCCCCAGAAACGCTACCATATGTCCAAACGTATAAACGCATTACGACCTGGCATTCTACCGGACACGAATTTTTCAGTGTATATATGTTTATTTTAGTTCTCCTCTGGACCTGACTGTGACCCACCGAAACCTACAAATAGCTTGATCTACTATTAAACACTAAAAGAATTCTTAAAAAGATCTGTTCAAACCAAATCCGAAAGTCAAACTGTGCAAAAACTTCGAATTGCCCATTTTGCCCCCCTCCCCAGCCAAAACTAGTTGTGGTGTTTAACACTACAGTTTACCGTTAAAGCTTGTTTAATTTAATAGTAATGTTCTAGACATTACCCAAAGCCAAGTAATAAGCTTTAACAAGAGCCTAATCACGTTGCAGACATGTAAATATTCAATCCGTAGCCAATAATACAAAGTAAAGGCCCATTTCCGAAAGTTCAATTGAGTGAAACTCAAAACAGGCCTATCTTTTTCCGTTTTACATGTTCCTACTCCTTCAAACGGCTCTGCACCCAGTTCCTTTATTCATCCGACTTCTCCTCCCACTTTCCATTGTTCTCGAGGCCCTCAGCCAATCAGACCCCCGTAGCTACCCCGCGAGTCCGCGCTTACTTCCGGTAATGTGCATAAAACCCCAGCCCCAGAATGCATAGTTAGCACAGCTCACAGATCTCAAGCTAGAGACCGGTCACGCCATTCGGGAGTGGAGACGCCATGTCCGGAGAATGCCATGCCGGGCACGATGGTAGTGGTTCGTATGTTGTAGTTTAGCTTTTGAAAGTTTAATTTAGGACCCCCATATTCTAAATTCTAGTTTAATTGTAAACTTAACTCTCTAGCTAGGGAAAATTATGGTGGTGACGCCTGTAGCGGCATCTTAGGTTTCTTTCACCCCATAACGTCAGAGTGGTTCTCTTCCTAAAAACCAAATTTTTCCAGTTTATTTTAAATGGATTTTTAATCTAAACTAAATGACGGTTTGATCTTTGTGGAAGGCAAATTGAAACAAACTGATGCCTAAGTGTAAAATTGCCGGGCTTTTTATTACTTAGAACAGTTCTCAAGGGAACTAAGGGAGGTTGATCTTTTTGTGCTTGGAAAACTTAGAAACATAACTGTGGACGGTTGATCATAAGAAACATACTGTCAGAAAGACTACTATCAGTTGCGGCTGTTTAGTCTTGCGGGTGTCTCCGGGAGCACTCATGATTTACTTTTTCTAATGTGAAAATTTAAAACTTTATTCAAACCAAGTGTGTTTGTCTGAATTTATGAAATACTAAGTGTATATTCAAACTTGCTACTTTATGTAAATGTAAACTTGTTGCCTATTTAAATAATTGGTATTCAAAAGCTTTTAGAAGCAAACTATAATGTAAAGTGTACTTTCATTCTCTGTCGCAAAAATAAAACCAGGAGTTTTAAGCTTCAGTCGTTTGCTAGACTTGATTAATTGTATTTTAGTGTAAAATTGAATATGTAGCCCATTTTTAGATTTTAGCTAGTTAAACAGTTAAATCCACCGTTGGTGGCAGCAATACCGACAGTTTAAGGTTAGGCCCCTATAATTAGGACCGGCGCTTCATCCCCCATGCTGGGACAGTGTCCATGCTGTGTTGTATAACGGAAAAAGTCGTCATAAACACGTAGAAACCTCAAGCTGAAACTCCACGTACACCAGGGAAACCGGGGGCGTTACAAGCACCTAAGCCGTCGTAGCGTCCGCCGTTACATGAGTTAAGTAAATTGACGTTCTTGGACTTAGCCGGATTTTAAAGGAGCTTTCCTCCTTTAGAGCCTAAGCCCGGTTTAGAGTTAAGAAAGGGCGCATCTTGTATAAGAGCCCCCTTCCTCTTAATTTCCCTTGGTCCGATTATTTTAGGAGTGCTTTAATTTAATATTACGAAGTTTAACTGATTTAAGGGAGGGATAACCCTAAACCCAATTAACTGAATAAAATAGCTTTCGGATCGTATATCTTGTGTGGACTCCCTTACTTTGCTCATTTATTGCTTTATGTGCTGTTAGATTATTAGCATTTGTGCCGATGGTGCGATTATTATTATCGTACCACTGTGTCTCCGTAAGATCTTACAATAGAAGATATTACGAGAGATTTACAATGGTGTCGAGTGGTAATTCGAACAATACCCACGCCAAATCTTTATGAAAACGGCAGCACGTTACAGTTGTTATTGAGCAAAGGAGCGATTTTAGGATTAAATAAGAAAAAAAAAAGTAGAGCAAGTAGGCTACCCTAATAGAAAAAAAAATCCCTAGTTAAAACTAGATTGATTCATAGGTCATAACCATGCCAAGGCACAAAAAGTCAGCTACAGCTAGCAAAACCACAAAGACGATTCCTAAAAATAGGCAGAATTTAAAGCTTTCGTCTAGCGGTAGAACTATTGTGAAACCCCAATCGTCTGGCCGACGCGCAAGCCGTCATGCCACCTGTCCCAGTCTTTCCCGTCCAACAGGTTGAAATTCCACCTGTTCCTCCCGTTCAGGAGACCGCCGATGCACCTGCTCTTTCTGCCCAGCAGCCGATTCCGCCTCGGCAGAGCAGACAACGCACTCGCGTGCCAAAAGCACCTGATAAACAGCCAGCAGCTAAGCATTGCAGGAAAGCCAACGCTTCAAGCAGTCCTATTCACGATCCCACACCACATCGTTCACGTAGCGAATCACCAAATAGGGAAAGAAGAAATTGTAGGTCCCACTCTAGAAGTAGATCACCACCACATCGGGCCTATTCATCAAGAAATTTGCGTTACGACGATAACGTCAGGGAAAACTATCGTCACCACTCCCCAACTCAAGAACTTTTAACGCAAGTTTTAGACAGAATGGCAAACCATCATAGATGCTCCCCCACCCCTAACCATCACCACGTTACCACAGCAGAAAGCCCAACATTTTCCGACAACAGCCATCAGTCGAGAATCATAACAGGCCTACAAGAAGCTAACACCAGCCATGTAGACGCATTGAGGGAGATTGTCGAGAAAATAGGCACAAATCAACCCAGCAATAGCAACAGAAATTCCAACAGAAGCGAAGCACGAATGTGGGAAGACGTCCGTATTTCAAAGAAGGGCCTCATCAAATTTTCGGGTGAAAATAACACAAGACATTTTCACTTTTCTGTTGCTAACGGACAATCTTAGGAAAATTGATCCCAACCTCCCTGACAGCGAGCTAATTGCAGCAGCATCAAATAAATCCGTAGGAAGAGCAGCCCGATTCATAGCTACAAGCCCACTGATTTGTAGGATAACTACATGGAACGAATTCAAGACAGCCCTCATCGAACATTTCGGCAGAGGAGGCACCGAATCTACACGAAATAAATTCCAACGTGCTCAAATGATGGAAGACGAAGACGTCAACGCTTTTGCTGATAGGCTAGAAATTATGGCATCGGAAATTTGAATGACACAGCCAGGCGAAAGTGACGTCGAGAAGGTTTTAAAGGAACGAGCAAGAGACCAAGGTTTAAGATGCACTTTCAAAGCAGCCATGCCAGAGAAGATAGAATCGTATCTAGCCACCGTGAATCCAAAGACTTGGGAAGAAATGTTAAACCTAACATTGAAGAGACAGACCTAGAGCGCAGACTGGGAAAGTGGCGATACACCACAACCAACACGGAAAAATCCAGCGAAGCAACAAAACAACACAGCAGCAGCAGCTTCTCCTTCCGACAAGACTGTAACCGTGGCATCAGACGAATTAGCCAAGACTATGCAAGAACTAGAACAAAAAAGAAGAGAAGTTAACAACCTCAAGCTAAGAAAAACAGTAAACAAAGCAAGAGTCGACGCTTTCCAGCCGGAGAAGAAAGAAACACGCTCATGCTTCAGATGCTATGGCCAAAACCACTTAAGCAAAAATTGTATGACTAAAGACAACCACCTAGAATCGGTACAACAGGCAAACGCACGAAGACTAGAAAAACTAGGCAAACCCATCCCTAGAAGAAGCGGCCAAGGCAACTACAAACAACAAGGAGAAAACCGAAATCAACAGCGAAGCCACAACCAGGGAACTAGGGATAATTCCCAACTCAACCTAAGCACCTACAAACGCCGTAACAACCACGGAGGTGACAACGCAAACTTCGTTCAGCCACGCAATCCAACAAATCAGCAGTCAAAAAACTAGATGTCAGCTCAAAAGTAACAGGTTTTTTTGAGTTAGCAGGTACAGCAGCACGGAAAAAAATCCGATCAACGCAACCAGTCCCATAAATCCTGAAATTCCATCATCCACCCCCACCCCCACGCCTAGAGAACAAACTAAAATTATTCAACAGCAAGAAAATCCATTCTACAATCAACGCTGCATGTTTACTCTTAGATTTTTACTCTAAAGTCAACTGGCACCAACAAAAACTTGCATTAAAAGACAGGACGCTGACACTACCAAGGCTAGCTTCGTACTTCGGTGCTATCCCCGATAAATACGTAGCTCCAGCTTTAAACCTCAACTCTCATCTCACACCAAATTTTTCGGAGCTACTCAACAAAATTAACAAGACCTTCAAGCTAACATGCGACTCAGTCATGTTAACACTATTCGAAGACGGAATCGACTCCACAAATTTCCACTCAGAATTAAATTTATCAAGATCAAACAACCCCATCGTTCT
Organism: Lithobius niger; assembly: GCA_023313725.1. Classification (NCBI taxonomy): domain Eukaryota; kingdom Metazoa; phylum Arthropoda; class Chilopoda; order Lithobiomorpha; family Lithobiidae; genus Lithobius; species Lithobius niger. The sequence continues at coordinate 48,112 of JAHWFP010215417.1, forward strand.
GGAATTAATCGGAGACGACAGGACAGTCGAATTCCGAAGCACGGCGAACACCAACGAACGAAAATCACATTTAACTCACTCTGCCGAAGCAATCAAGATTTCCGACCGTAATCAGCAAGAATGGAAGCTACACATCCCTTTAATTCCGTCCATAACATCACCAACAATCTGTCTTATTTATTGGGACAGCACATCAAGCCCCAAAGCCATTTTTGAAGAAAAACGGAAAAAAACGAGAAGATAAAAGGAAAACGGAGCAACGAGCGAAATTCGAGCTATCAAGCAGCCCAACGCCACACAAACTCCATCTAGCGGCGGAAATCCACACTACTGGCCTACTTCTAGAACTAGACCCAAGGAACGAAACAAACAACAAAAAAGAACCAACTTGCGCTCGAATCGACTGCATAGGCTACAACTCGAAATCTGCTCACCCAAGACCCCATCTAATTTTTAATTTCGGCAATTTAAGTAAAGTAGCACTTTTAGACAGCGGAGCAAGTGTTTCGCTGATCGAATCGTTTACTGCACGAGAATTGTTGCGAATCCCACAAATTAAATGTCACGAAGTCAAAACAGTAGCTCCCGTAAATTTAGTAGGTGTCGGTGGAAAAAGGATAACAACAGAAAAATAGTGATCGCTGAAATAAGCAAATGCGGTTTTTCCACAAACCAACAGTTTAGAGTCGTTCCTGATGGCAGTTTGGGAAAATCCACATTTTATTGGGTTACGATTTTTTTGTCTAAACTATATATTACCTGAATTGGTTAAGTTAAATTGTTCAGACTAAATTTTAGAAATAGGGGATCTCAAATTTAATTTGTCTCCATCACCTTTTGATGCTTGGGAAAATTATGGTCAGAACAAGGAGTTAATTAATTTCGAAAATTATAACGTTATAACTGAGCATATTGCAACGATCAATGTTTCTTCAGATGACGAAACAGCAGAAAATCGACGATCTATTTGGAATCCGACACCTCAACAATATTACGTAGAGGTACCCGTTTCTTTGTACAAAGATGGTGTTTTGCCAAACAACAGCGAGACAAAAATGTGTGGCGTTCTCCACCAAGCCTATCCTGAACAGCAAAGTGGCATATTTTGCCACAATGCAAAGAAATTCCGATCCTTCTTGCCAGATGTTTGGTTAACACTAGCCCTATAGGTTTAGTTCCGATTATGGCTATTAACACATCCGGGGAAGATCAATTTCTAAAGTCAGGGTCTATTTTGAGCCACTCCACAACGGCTGAGATAGAATACAATGACGAAGAGAACAATGAAGAAGATCCGGCTTCTCCAACAACAAAAGATAATCCCCCTCCCGAAGACTCAACTCAAACAATAGGAAGAGCAAGCACAAAAGATACCACGGACAGAAGATTAGCCACTTCCCTATCTAATCCCGGATCCCAGTCTGACTTCCTTCCCCCTTCAAGGCCCACTCAGACAAAGGGATGCGCAGGGATAATAGCCAACACGGAAGAAGGACACACTGACACAACAAAAGCCAATCTCGAAACCGAATCCGACTTTTCCTTCCTTCAAGGCCCACTCCGACAAAAGAACGCACACAGTCCATTGACATCAATAGCATCGGGTCAGCCCACTCAACGCTACCAGCAGACACAGCAACCGAACAAAGACCATTTTCTGAAGAGGAATGGAAAAGCTTGAAGTTTAAATTTAATTTACCAGATTTAAAAGAAAAAAAAACGCATGGAATTCCTGGTAATGCTGAAGACACATCAGGACACCTTCAGTTAAAATCAATTTGATCTTGGAACTCATGAAAAATTATAAAGTAAACATAAAAACAGGGCAATCAGCACCAGTAAGATCGAAATTTATAGGGTTCCTTTTCCACTAGTGAGAAATTTTGGACAAAAATTTAGAAGAGTTAGTCAGCATCGGCGTCATCAAGTAATGCAAACAGGCTTGGCTTAGCTCCTGCCCACTACAATTCTGCGTTCAGCAGATAATTGCACAGATTTTAGGCACTTACTGCACTATAAATCTTGAGTTGCATTCCTCACTTCTTAAATTTCCAAACGCATCCGCCACACGTAGACAGAGCTCTTACCAAGAAACCGAAAACGAAATTTAGCCCTGGAAAAGGAATTTTCGCCACAAACCGGTCAAATTAATAGGATTCGTCATTAACGAAGAAAGATAGCAAAAAGCCAAATAGGGACACGATTAAAAACATGGAACTCTTCCCACAGCCTAAAAGACGTTGAAGAAATATATGAATATGAATATGAATATGAAAAAAAACCCAGCAGCAAGCAAAAAGAGCTTTTTACACCAGGGTACCCACGAAGCTACCAGTTTTTATAACTGTAGGGGGCGATGATGGAAGGGAGTACGGTATCCAGCCTCTGTTTGAACTGCAGAACCGATGTTGCTTCGATGGTATGTTGAGGCAGTTTGTTCCAGGTGTTAACCACACGGAAAGGAAGTGTGTTTTGGCGAAGGGACGTGTTGCATCTCTTCTTAAAGAGTTTTGCCCCATTGTTCCGAGTGGCAGAGCTCGCAAAGAGGGTGAACCATTCCTTGGCCGCAGGATCTTCACCATTAAGGATCTTGTAAGTGAAAATCAGATCACCTCTGATACGATGGTAATTCAGTGTTGGGAGCTTGAGGGCAGCAAGCCGGTCGGGGTATGACGCGTTTTTGAGTCCCACAACAAGTTTAGTGGCACGTTTCTGGACACGTTCCAGCTTGTCACGGTCCTCTTCAAAACCTCTTCCTCTATGTAGATGCATCGAAATGTGCGGATTTTTTTCCCCTCGCCGCCACATCCATTGCTTCTCAGCTTTCTCACTGGGCCGTACCAAGCTAATTATAAGAGGAACGCGAAGTTCATATGGGACAAGGAAGCAGACGACAGACCACATGGCCTCGTAGAATGCGTACAACAGCAGCAAATTATCACCTAAACAAGAAAGGATTCTAAATCGAATCAGGGAATACAACTTCTAAATTCAATATAGGCCTGACAGAGTTATCCAAGTAATCGATGCTAGATCCAGCACACAAATACCAGTTGTGTGCTAGACTCACAATTCCCATAACGGACACGAAGCCACGTCGTCACAGAGGATTGAGCAAAAGATTATTTCGGAAAAATTCTGGGTAGCCTCAAGTATTACAAGCCAGCATCCCCAAGTTGTATCCCCGAAGCGTTAACACATTCTTTCTTTTACATTCGTAACTATCTTTCATCACCAGCAGCAAGCCACAGAGCGGTACATTACTTGAATCCGATAAAGATCGTACGCATTCACAACAGCCATATTGGACGCAAGACGACTTCTTACAACCAAGGAGACCTCTTCAAAAGGCAAGGAGATTTCGTCAAAGGAAGATGATTTTCCGCAAACATGCTGAATTCTATACAAAAATGAACTTTCTACAGAAAAGTGAAATTTCCACGAAATAAGCACCAGCAAACAAAACTCAAGACGCATCAGGACACCTGATCGTTCCGCGAATGAGATAAATAAGTTATTTATTTACTCCTGATTCTCCCAGTGCAATAAAAAACTAAGAGACAGGAGCCGGATGGTAAATATTAAAACACGACACCTAGTTAAGGAAAACAGAATTGTAACACAGTCGAAATTTTATTGACCAATATTTTCACATAGGTCAAAAACTCGAAAATACTGAATTATTACTACGAAATTGAACATGTACAGTGTTGTATATGAAAATGTCTGACATGTATGTACCATCACAGTAAGTACTAAACAATACAGTATCAGCACTAGTCCCACCCCCCCTCGAAAAAAAAATTCCAGGAATTTTTTGTTTGTTTTGCATGAGAACTCATCAAAGAACGTCGAAAATTCTAACCCATAGGTTCATCGACCAACAACTAGGCCCACTTAACAATCATTCCACCCCAATAGTAAAATAGGATTCCGAATATGTATTCGAAATTTGAGGATTACTATGCAAGGTCTTTTACTCATGGAAAACTTAAAATATATTATAAACTTAAGGGAATTCTTAGAGCAACCTGAGACATTTTTCCTTGCATCTTAGCGGGAAGTTTACTCCAGTAATCGCCAGTAAGTAGAATCATATTACGGAATAAGTTAATCAAAGTACTAAATTAAAATTAAAACTTTAAGGAGATAGATCGTTGCCCCAAGTAAGGAGTAGCCGACTTTATTTCAGAAAGGGCGTTGTAAATATTTTAAGAATTAGCACTTTCCGATATAAAATATCTGTATCGGTAACTAACGTTACACAACCGATACTTCTTATCGATATAACATTAACTTATTAACAGCAACAGTCTTACAACGTCCATTTATTATTATCAGAATAACTTTAGCTTTAGCTTAGCAGACGACACTCAGTGCACTTGGCCTCTGCCTCTGCCTCTGCCCACTTTTAATAGCTACCACATGTGGCCCTATCCAGATACTCAGTAGACATCAGTGGTTCGGCCGGGAGCCAATCAGCTCTCCCGACAATCTCAGCCTCCAATTGCACATCTTCTGCAATACAATAGACCAGGATGCGTGCCCCCTTTATAAGACATATCCCTGGCTTTTTTCTCTCTCTCACCCGACAATTTTGGACCTAAAAAGCCACCCGTCTCTGAGCCGACCGCACCAGGATTCCCAGCAGATTTATTCTAAGTTAAATAATTTGACGATCTCGGACTTAACCGAATTTTAAAGGAGCTTCCCTCCTTTAGAGCCTAATTCTGGTTCAGAGTTAAGAAAGGGCGCATCTTGTATAAGAGCCCCTTTCCTCTTAATTTCCCTTGGTCCGATTATTTTAGGAGTGTTTTAATTTAATATTACGAAGTTTAACTGATTTAAGGGAGGGATAACCCTAAACCTAAATAACTGAATTAAATAGCTTTCGGATCGTATATCTTGTGGACTCCCTTACATTGCTCATTTATTGCTTTATGTGCTGTTGTTAGATTATTAGCATTTGTGCCGACTGTACGATTATTATTATCGTACCACTGTGTCTCCATAAGATCTTACAATAGAAGATATTACGAGAGATTTACATAATAAGGCAACATCAGCCATTGTAAAACCACTTCGTTTTTGGGCTTCTTTTTTTCGGTGAAAGACAATAAAGTGTAGAATATATTATGTCCCATAAGTCATTACGATAACTTGAATGGTTTGGTAGCTACAGACCCGTAAAGGGGAACTTCAGGAAACATTACTACTTTTACAGCATTCTTCTGCAATTTAACGACGAGTTGTTAAATATGTTAAAATTAGCATTCACATAAATGTTTTAGCGTTAAACTTATTCTTTCAAACAAGCCCAGGTACAAGTTAATTGGTATAGTAGTTACCGTAGTTACCGTAATAATTACATGGAACCATTTCCCTACTTTCTCGAAACATAAATGCTTCATTGGTTCATGGTAGACAGGACAAATTTTCCCAGAAATGCTTTCTAAAATGAGTTCAACGGCAAATGTTGAGACATTTGGACACCGGGTGGTTTTAACCTAGTGTGAGCATGCTGAATCCGAATCGGCCCGGTGCTAATTCGAATTTCTACTTCTTAGCCCGGAATTCAAGATGGCGTCCAAAAATGGCGACCAAAAAACAGTTTTTTGCTTCTAGCGTCTAAGCTGTTCATCCGATTGAAAATAAACCGATTAACAATTATGTTTATAATACAATTTCCTTCAAAAAGGGTTGTATTCATATTTTTCGTAAAATTAACCCTTCTGGCCGAAATTCGTCATTCAAGTTCTATTAGGCCATTTATGTATGCTATACGTACAACAGTGCATATGTGTATTAAAATTCCATACTTTAAGCACCTTCAATGTTAGATTTAATTAGGATTCACTAACATAATTGGATTTAAATAAAAGGTAAAAATGTATGTTTTCCAACAAGGGTAATTAAAATGATTTAAATGATTGATTTTTGCATCGTTTTACGACTAGTTCCATTTTTAAACTGCTGCAGTAGCCGTTTTAATTTCAATAAATGGATGTAATTAGGCTTAGATGAAGATGTATATTTTCCAACTAGGATAATTAAAACCATTTATATTTAATTAGAAGCTAAGTTACCACAATTTTTCTCCATTGTAGTGCTGCGCTTTTTGCACCATTTTACAACAAGTTCCATGTTTAAACTGCTGCGTTACCCGTTATAATTCAGATAAATGGATGTGATTAGGCTTAGGTGAAAGATGAAGATGCATATTTTCCAACTTGCATAATTAAAACGATTTATTTTAATTATGAGCTAATTTACGGTAGTTTATCGATGTTGTAGCATTTTGATTTTTGCATGGTTTTACAACAAGTTCCATTTTTAAACTGATGCAGTAGCCATTCTAATCCAGACAAACATATGTGATTAGGCTTAGATGAAAGATGAAGATATATATTTTCAACAAGGGTAATAAAAACGATTTATTTGAATTAGGAGCTAAGCTGCGGCAGTTTATCTACGTTGCAGCGCTTTGATTTTTGTGTCGTTTTATGACATGTTCCTTCTTTAAACTGCGGCAGTCGCCGTTCTCATTCTGATAAATAGATGTGATGAAAGATGAAGCTATATATTTTCCAACAAGGGTAATTAAAACGATTTATACTAATTAGCCGTTAAGCTACGACAGTTTCTACTTGCCGTGAAAAAATCCATTACCCAATTTATTAGCATTCTCTTTCTCCAATGCTGTTTCTACTAGAGATAAAACGAGTTCTTCCGGTCCGCTAGCTACTGCGCATTTCCACTGCGCAGCCTCCATCATATATAAGCCGAGGCGGAGCAGCAGAGCTCACCTTTTCTTGTCTAGCCGCCACGCTGTCACTTCGTTGGGACGCTGTGCTTACCGTCCGCTTCTAGCACTAGCCTCCGCACCGTCCGCCTCCGCTTCGTGATGCCGCGAGCAAAGGGGACGCAAGGGATATCCTGCCCCCTTCCTTGCTATCCGGCCTCGCCGGTCCCGGCTGCTTGTCTGGGCCCTCCGCGCCGTCATCCCTCGGAACGACCGTTCCTTGGTTTTTGGCCAACGACCTCACGTCTGCGTTGTGTATGGGCAGTGGGTGTATCTGTTCAGCCCAGCACCGATCCTCGTCCTCAGTCCCCCTACCCGGGGGCTGCCTCCGCGCAGCATTCCTTGGGATGGGCTGCCTCATTGCCTTCTATCGGCTTTCACCTACAAGACGTTCCTCATCCGCGGCTCCCCATTGTGCATTGCTTCTGCGCAGCCCTTTTGGTTGAGCCGTTTCACCGCTTACCGTCGGATTGCGCCTTCCTTCCTTCCAGCAGTAGATGCTGTTGTTCCTTAAAGGGGGTATGGTATCCCTCCGCGTCTTCACCCCCTGCGCATCCTACTGTACAGCCCTCTTTCTGATATATATTCTGACGATGCGGTCCGCTCGTCTTTCCTTGCCTTTCGTCCTATGCAGCTGTGTTATACGCTGCTCCTCAACTGGTCCTATCCTTGTGTCCATCCTCCAGCATACTTCCATCCTCTTCACGGATCCACCGGTCCTTTGGACCAGCTACTTTCGCCATCCGCTCCCCGGTTTTTTTTCGCTCCTGTTTTCTCTGCTCCGCCCTTCGGAGCGGATAGACAGAGAACCGGTCCATCCTCAGGCCAGGATACTTCTATTTTCGCAAGTGTTACACTGCCGATTGGACGTTTTTCCGTCCTTCGCTCCTCTCCATCTTCTTCTTGACCGCCGGTCCTCCGGACCAGCGATCCTCATCCTCTCTGCGATCCGCCCCCATCCGCTTCTGCAGGATGTCTTCCAAGATTCTACCGTTTGAGGTTCCGCTCGCGACCTTACCTTCTACAGTCCTTGGATCCGCAGGCCGGAGGGCCACTCCGTCCTCCCCTAGGATCAGGATTATCCCTCCTGCTACGGTGACACATCGTCGGTCCGGACGCATCCCTACTCACCGATCCTCTCCTGTTCAACAACCAATCAATCCGCCGTCCGCTGTCTTCCCAGCGTTGATATCCTCGTTTCCTTCTGCAGCAACCATGGGCACTTTCGTAGAGACCGATCCGTCTCGGGTCGTATCCCGTACATCTCGCAGGCACCATCCTCTTGTCATTCATCCTCTTCATCAGCTAGTCCTTCGGCCCTCGGACGTACGCTCCGCCATCCGCCTCTGTCCTTGCCATCACCAGCCTTCACTGTTCCTCTTGGATCATTGGCCAGTCTTCACCTACCTTTAATCCACCACCTCTCCTGCGGATGGGGCTCTCCGTCCTGTTTATCTCCATGTCCCATCCCAGCCCTCCGCATCCTACTGCCTCTGGTCCTCTACCAGTTCCGCCCACATTTATACCTCCGGGGTAGAGACATAAGCTCTTTAAGATAGGCCTGCACGTATCAGTCTACAGTTCCCCAAGCCCTACTCCTGGGCTCTTGGATGCGTTCCTCACAGGACACTTTTCACACTCCTCTCGTTACCCCTCGCTCCTCTACTCGGGGGAGGGAGGGGGGCACTTGCTCCCATTCAGAACAACAATGCCACGATCCTCACCGCCCTTCCTTTCCCTTACTAGGCCTTTGTCTGTAAGAGCAGGGGCAGGATACGACGCTGCCTACCACATTAGGTGATCTATTTTCTTCTCCCCTCAGAGCCGGGCGGTCCGCCTTGTTCCCAGCTTCACGCAATGTTCTGCGTCCGACCCCATCCTCGTTACCGCCGTCCTTATGCCTCGTGCTACCAGGACGCCAGGGGATGGCTCCTCATCCTGCACTCGTCATTCCACATCCCCTCCGATCCCACCGGTTGCAGATACTGTTGCAGCCACGTCCGCCGCACTATTCTCTTCTTTCGAGCCGTCTTGATACCTAGGGACACTGCAGCTACGTCCCCGATTCCTTGCAGTCAACCTTCTCCAGTACGGAACCTACGTTCTCCTGCCAACAGACTCTCTTGTGTCAAGGAGCGATATACTCGCTTAAAAGCTTCGACTTGAAAACTCGAAAGGTTGCTGCAAAGTTAGCATCCTTTGCAGGACCGTAACTTACTCCTCTAGATTTGTCCTCGTGTTCATCCCATCCTTCGGTAACTAGACATTCCACTGCTCAGCGGACCAGTGAACCACTCACTCCGAAACTTTTAAACGAAAGGCTTCAGTTTTTGATTACACGACAGTCTGGCTTGCCTCCATCCTTCGGCGACACAAGCTTTTCCTTGAGGATGCTGGTCCTTCTGTCGCCCCGCCTCATCCCATCCTATCCGCTCAGTTGCCTCCTCCAGTCCCTCCTGAGGGCAATGACTCTGATTCCTGTTGCTCACCAAACCGTCCCTCTCGGATCAACCTACCCTACCGTTGCTAGGAAACCCTGATCCTTCCGAGATTCCACTACCAGGACTGCTGCAGTCAATCGAGGGGGTCGTCCCCGATTGTTTTCTTTACAAGCCATCCTCTTCCTCCAAATTGGACTAATCGCAACCTGGTTTCCACTACTGCTCTCTCTCCTTATGGTTTTCCCGTAATAATCAACCATCTCCATGTCCGCGTCCGTTACATAACGTCTCCCGCTTTCTGCCACCCTCCCCCTCCGCCTTCTGCATCGTCCTACCCCTCGATCCCCTGCTCGGGAAAACGGGAGGGGAGGGGATGACTTGCTCCCTCTGGGCCTGCAGTACCACGATCCTCATTATATTAGACCTCCAACATCCTCATCCAATCCCCGCCGTTCGGCTGGCAAAACGTCGGGCATGATCATTCCTCCCGACAAGCAATCCAGGGCGAACATCCGCATTACAACCAACACGCTATACGGCGATCTCTGCACAACTGCCTACTAGCGGCCCATCCTCCTTGTTCTCTGGACATTTCATCAATCCTACCGTCGACCTACACCTCCCTCCGCTTTCAGCAGTGTTTCCCAGACCTCTAAAATTGAGGGCATGATACCCTCCGCACCACCACCATCCGTGCATCCTCCTGCACAGCCTCTTTCTATTCTTCCCTCCTAGGTCAGTCGCCGCGGATGCTCCTGCTGGGCACTCCCCACGTTTCTACTATATGCTGCTATTCGGCGGTTGGTCGACGTCCTCCGCTTCTGCATTTACTACCTCCCGACCTTTGCAAGGGTCTCATACAGCGACCTCGTCCGTTCCTCCCATAAGGATCCTCTCCGCCCTCTTCTGGGTCCTCCTCTCGGGACCAGGGACGTTTCTACCGTCCGAATTTACCTTCGCTACAACTTTACGGGTGGCTACTATCATCCGCCTCCTCCGCTCGCCAGGCACTCTTGACGACCGAGGCCTCTCGCTTTTCCTCCAGGACCGTGCGGTCCTCCGCCAAAAAAAAAAAGGCTTAGGACAACCACTAGAAACGGTGGTTTCATTGATGTATTGCTTACCAAGTCCATCCAATCGATCCACCATTACACAATCTCCTCCGTTTCCTGACCTCATTCTTTAACGAAGGTTTACAGAGATCCTCCATCCTGGTCTATAGGTCGACATTGGATGCGGTCTTTCAAGCTGCCGGATACACCACTCTCCTCACTGACTATAAGTTCTCTTCCCTATTCCACTCGTTCCAACTGGATCGCCCATGTATCACCAAGACGTTTCCCGACTGGGGCCTTTCCATCGTCCTAGCGGCCCTGATAACTCTTCCTTCTAAACCTTAGCCTCCGCACGCCTCAGCCACCTTACTAAGAAGACTATATTCCTGGTAGCTCTGGCTGCTTGCCTCCGCTACAGCGGACTACAAGCCCTATCCGCGAAGGAGCGTGATTGTTTTCCCCTGCCGAATTTTCGAAGCGGTACCCTCACTCCCGGCTCCTCCTTCAGAGCACAGACCCTGAAACCTGCTGAACGACAGCATCCTTTCATATACCATCTCTATCCAGTATCCTTAGGGATAATCGTGACAGAACTCTTTGTCCGGTGCGAGCCGTCCATTTTTATCAAAGAGCCATCCTATCCGACGGGACTGTACTCGACCTTTCTCCCGTTCAATAGCAAGACTGGGCTCACTTCCGCTCGGATGATTGGTTCCCGGCACCATCCTACCGTCTCCACTTCCCATTACCTCCGGGATGTGTCCTATCGTACCGATGGCTTATACCACGTTGGGCCCTTTGTTGCAGCCCACCGTGTACTTTAACCCTTGGACACGCTGTAATCCACTTCGTGTTACAGGGGCCGGTCGCTAGCTTAGGGGACTCCGGTCAAATGGCGCCCGCCGCCGTGACGTAGTCTATGGGAATGCTAATGAATTGGGTAATGGATTTTTTCACGGCAAGTAGAAACATCAAAATTCCAGGATACCCTGGTTAATTTTTGTTTCTATTGCCTATTGAAAAATACATTACCCGGCTTCCTGCCCTCCTCCCCTCTCGTTGCCATTTGGGCAGGATAGAGGTGTCGAAAAGGTGAGCTCTGCTGCTCCGCCTCGACTTATATACGATGGAGGCTGCGCAGTGGAAATGCGCAGTAGCTAGCGGACCGGAAGAACTCGTTTTATCTCTAGTAGAAGCAGCATTGGAGAAGGAGAATGCTAATAAATTGGGTAATGTATTTTTTCAATAGGCAGTAGAAACAAAAATTAACCAGGGTATCCTGGAATTTTCATGTTTTTCTACATTGTAGCACTGTGCTTTTTGTGTCATTTTACCCCAAGTTCTATCTTTGAACTGCTGCAGTATCCGTTCTAATGCTGGTAAATGGATGTGATTAGGTTTATATAAAAGGTGAAGATGTATTTCTACCAACAATGTTAATCAAAACTACTTATATTTTTTAGAAGAAGCTATGATAGTTTTTCTGCGTTGTAACGCTGTGCTTTTTGTGTCATTTTACGACAATTCCCATCATTAAACTGCTGCAAAACCCATTCTAATTTTTACATATGGATGTGATTAGGCTTAGATGAAAACTGTAGTTATGTACACCTTCATCTTTCATCTAAGCCTCATCACATTCATTTATCAGAATAAGAACGGGTACTGCAGCAGTTTAAAGATGAAACATGGCGTAACACGAAAAATATCAAAGCGCTACAAAACGTCGGTAAACCATAATAAATTAGTTCCCAATTAAAATAAATTGTTTTAATTACCCTTGTTGGAAAATACATATTTCCAGACTAATCCACTAAAAACATCATTGCCAGTACTATGAAACATTTGAATAATTTTAAAACCACAATCTTCTTCAATCATCGCACAATTTCATACATAAGACACTCACAGAGTCTTGCTAATTTTCAACAGCAATGCTACTGTCATCATCAGGCACTTCAAAGGAAAAATTAGGATCCTGGTCACATTCTTGCTGTTTGCCAGAATTTGAATTTGGCAGAACACGTAGCCTCCTGTATTTACAAGGTAGTGGGCC
>JAHWFP010215418.1:0-16818 GCA_023313725.1 Lithobius niger
CTGATAGTGAGACAGGGTCTAATCAAGTAGGAACAAAGTATTTTTTAAATAGGTTTTGGTAATGTGCTAAGTTTTATGGGCATGCCGTCTCGGACATTATTATATATTTTTTCCCTTTTGTAAAATAATGTCACAAAACATGTCTTGCAGAGAAAATGTTACCTCTTAAAGACATTTGTATGTCTCGAGAAAAATAAATTTATCTCCTATCTCTTAATTTCGAATAAATTAATTCTCTCTTGAGCAATATTTACTCTTGGCGAGAATATTCTCGCTTATATAAATATTTATTCGCTTGGCGAAAAATAATTTCGTTTGCTCTTGGACAAATATTAATCTCTGCGAAAAATGTATTCTAATCTTTCTTAGAGAAATTATGTCACTTACAGAAATATTTACAGTCTTGGCGAGAAAAAAGCAGATGTGTGTTCTTCCACACACTGCCCTGCCCCTGAATATGCACAGATGAAGTACTAAAAAAAACGTGATAAAAGAATGTACTGTTATTCTGATGCATATACTTCTAAACGCTTCATCCAAACGAAAATGTTGTAGCCTAGCCTACATGTTTTGACAATCGTCTTAGTTCATGCATTTTTTCACGCCTCTGCTGCAATTTTCGACTCATTTGCCGTCACAGCCGTGTTTGAAATTGGCGTCAAACGTAAGTCGTTCAATAGGACTCATTCCGTGCTCATCATTGGGAGTCAAGCACGACAACGGTTCTAACAACATCGTTTCACACAAGTGCGCATTTCCGTGTTTAAGATCTCTATCAAGTTAAATTCTGAGAGTGACTAGTATTACTATTAGAGTATCGACTCTGGCTCGTGTGTTTGACAATAGTGTGGACTGCATTTGTTTAAATTTACGACTCTATCAGCGTTTGCTTCTAGGTGCGAATGTAGCAGAGCCAAAAACATCATCACATTCGATGCAGTCAAACGCTTGTGTATGTAAGCAAATGGTCTTTAAATGCACCAGTTACTCAAAGGCCAGAGTAAATCATTGTCGACCGTTTGCGTCGTGTAACGCAAATGCATAAACATTCAGTTGTACACAGGTTAAAAACCGTTAAAATTTAACAAGCGTGGTGCTGCCATACAAACAAAAGCATTCTCCACAAATCAGTTTTCGAAGTCGCACTGAAGAAAACCCGCACAAGTGCGCCGTTTAAATTTCTAGTTTGTCATTAACTTGTTCACCTACATTTGTCTAAGCATACAGGTGAACAGGTTTATAAATGCACCGAATGTCATGGTGCTTTATTTAGGCAAATGCTAACAACCTTATCAACAAACACACAAACAAGAGTCAATAATCAAAATGTTTTGTCAGTCACTCAGGATTTCGCTTGATAAAGATTTTAAAGTGGCATGATCGCCGATGTAAAATGGTACGATAATACCGTGGTGCCATCTAGCAGCAGTGGTATTGTTACACTTTACAGCTTGCTGGGACGTACATGAAGGCGTACCAAGAATTAAAGATGCTCGCGGCTTGTTTGTTTTCGTTAAAATAAATAGCGTTGAGCATTCCTTGGCTTGATGCAAGCAAGTGCTAGATAGTACTAGATAACACTAGATATTACTAGATTCTGCAGATTTTCCGTCAATGATAGTGCCACTTTAAATACGGACTAGTGTGAAACTAAGTTAAAAGAATGTTTTCCCGCCAAATTTACAATGAAGAGCCAGGATTAAGTAGTGGACTTCCATTTGACGCCAATTACGAACTTGGCAGTGGTGGGAATGCATTGAAAATACCAGCTGTGGCGTGAAAAAATATATCGTGAAGTAAGACGATCGTCAAAACATGTACACTACGACATTATGAAGCGTAAGAGTTATGCATCAGAATACCATTACATTCCTTTTTGACGATTTTTATATGCATCAGAATAACATTATATTCCTTTTTGAGGATTTTTAAAGTATTCCAGTGTAAGTAAAAGAAAACTCAGTGGCGACAGCGGTGCCAGCGGCACACGTCTGCTTCTTTCTCGTTAAGAGTGTAAATAATTTATGTACGACATACACACTCTTTAATAGAGAATTGAATAAATCTTTTGCAAAGGGACTAAATATTTTTCCAAGAGCAAAAGAAACCATTTTTCTCCAATAGTAAAGATTTCTGTTAGTGAGAAATTATCTCCGAGAGAGCAATTTTCTCTCTACAAGTGCTATTTTGTGACTTTTTTTACAATAGGGAAAAAATATATTAATGTCCGAAATGTCACCCCACAAAGTTTGCTTGTTAATCTAGACACACACTAGTGTGTTGTCGCCGACTAGACGAGAGTGAATATTAATTATTGCTGTTAGTGTTATAAGATTGTACAGTTCTACGTCCAACATGTTTCACCAGGCTAAGAAAGCAGTCACACAAAGAAATTAAAGAAAAGAGTAATGTGCTAAGTCTGCTGAAAACAGGATTACGGCTACTTGGCGGCCTTTCCCTGGATGAATGGTACATAAGATTAAATTCAATGCGGAAATTTATAGTCATAAAAAATCTAAAGAGAAAATGATCGGTATAAAGATGAGATGGTGTGATCTTTGGTACGTTCACAATTCTTTGAAAGTTATGATATGAATCCAAAATCAAAAACGGTATAAGAGAAGCCATCAAGTTTCCGGAAAGGGTCAGCTTTTGAAAGTAATGATTTCATTCAACCAAAGAAACGTCATCAAGGTTAATTCTATTAACCAGCAAACTTGACTCATTGTTATCTTTTTTAACTTTTTGAACCAGGAGTGATTACAGTTATCTGCAAATACGACGAATTAATTAAATGTTAATATCAGAGATATAGAATGGAAAGTTCTTAAGTCCTAATCTTCCCTAAAGTTCTAACACACTTCAGCCCTCTGAGAAAGTAGCCAAACAAAGAAATTAAAGAGGAGGGCAATACGTGAATTTGCTGGATAATAGGATCAACCTTGGCAGCCCTTCACTGACTGAATGATCTCACTACATTATAAGGCCGACCATTATTTGAAACTTAAAGGATTCTCTGATACCAATAATAGTTTGGGAAATATGTTAACTGAACCTAAATCCAAACCGTAAAGGAAAACGAATCAACTTTACGGTATGGTTTCATCTAACGCAGTGTTGCTGGACTCTTTAGACCACGCGTCTTGACACCTTACTGCTGTAGTTAAACGTTTATGCATTTTTTACTTTTTCTACACGGTAGGTTAAGCTAACGACAAGTGCCTTTTAATTGGCTAAAGCCATCAGTGAAAAATCGTAAAAAAAACGGCCCGTTATTATCCATGGTGTGATAAACGGAAAGAGACATCGATTGAAGAATACTGAAAAATTCCACCCAAAAAGTTGTGTGTGGCGAATGTGTGCGGGGTGGGCATAGCTCTGGATTGTGTGAAACGAAATCTACACCTTATTTCTTCGTTGTTTATGCGTCCAAACTTTAAAAAAAACTTTACCTCTAATTTACATTATATGGAATACTGACATAATGAAAAACTAAATAATAATTTGTTTCCTTTTTAATATCCATTTTTTGGGGGGGAGTTTGCAATGGTTTAAATTTTATTTTAAGTGTCTAATGCTTGATTACAGCAGAAACATTTCAAATGGGCTAAACAGTGCAGAAACATCTCGTTCTTACTATTAATATCTTGCATGGGTTATTCACATTTGATGTGCCTTGCTTTGAATTAGCGACGTATAGACAAACCAGAAGTACACCCCTGGAAATTGGTCGCCCAGAGATCATACCTCCAGGTTCGGAAACATTTTTTTGCTCTTAGGGTCATGAATATTTGGAATGACCTCCACCTACGTATTGATTCGGCCCCTAATTCAGCTTCTTTTCGACATCACCTGGATGGTTTCTATTTTATGCGCTTCCTGAAGCACTCTCAGTAAACTACCAAATTGCTTACGGACTGAAGCAAGATGCAAGATTAGCCTACTCAATTTTATTCTGAACGGTGTAAGAGGATTTCCTTACCGTGTTCTTTGCTGTTAGCCAAGTAAAATTTTACTAATATTTTATTCTAACATTTCGGTATCTGGAACCTGGCATAAGAAATGATGCATGTTCCTTTTCTATTTTCACTTTGGTTCAGTTACCTTAAACATGAAATAAATTAGTTTTTTGTTTTTTAATTCATAATACTTTCTAATACCATGATCTATGGTCTTATGTACTGTAGTCCTTGTTAACAATACAGACAATCACTGAATTTTGCTGGATTCGCTGACACATTCAGCGCAAATACTTCCGTAGGTAGTAGGTTGGTCCGCATCCCTCTTTTGGAGCCTTTGAACTTTATTCGTATTATTAGAGGACAGCAAGTCAAATGGGCAACGGCCATTTTAGCTGTAACACGAAATACTAACGTTAAGCTATTAAATACACAAATATGTAATAACGATAATGCTTCCTTTCACGTTTCCACAAAATATGAGAGAATTGTTGGTCGCTAGCATTGTCGGCCTAAGAACTGTGGCTGGCGTTTGCTGATTTGCACTGTTGCGTAATAGACCGGGAGAATTCTTCGTTTGGGGGTCATTGTGTGAATTTATGGGACCCATCCCGTTTAATATACTTTTGTGTGCAGAATACGAACCTCGATATAATATAAGATGGAAACCATAAAAAAAAACTTTTTTTGGGGTGTAACTTTTTAAGCATCTAGAAATTAAGGCACAATGTTGAACAAAACACACAATTAAGCACACAATTCTTGTACAGAAAGGTGATAACCATGTTTTACATTTATGCAAACCTTGACCCCCTAGGTCCAACATATTTGGCTTAATTTGCTTGTGCGCACCTCTTTGTAATTCGTCTATTTTGCTGATGTTCGAAATCAAAATGCTCTTTTGAGTTCTCTAATTACCCAAATTTCACGTACTTAGGGTTTTCTACTAGGTGGTGATGTCTTCTTTCCATCAGACCTAATCAAATTTTTTTTTATACTAATATTTATCTTAACTGTTTACCTTCATTGTTTTTCTTAATACTAATGTTTACCTTAACTGTTTACCTTATTAATACCACAAATCATCAGATGATGTCTTAACACGTTTTTCTGCTCCTGATGTGGCATTCCAAGTTGGTTTAATGTGAAAGTACAGTTTGAGAATGGCAAAGAAGAGGAAACATTGTGATATTTCACTTACGTATAGCGTCGTACACTATGGATAGTCTGAAAATTGATAGTAATGAACATATTGTGCCACTCAATAAATACTCGTATGACAAATGTCGATTTGAAAAACGTCTTCTTGGTGAAATCAATAAAATTTCCAACCAGTGCAGTAGTATTCCTCGGTCGGGGTTCGACGACGTACATGGATGTCATAGACAGTGTTACCAGTGCTTTACCATGTCTAGTTCCGTCGTACCCAAGTTGGCTGCTCACGATAATAGTGCAACAGGAATGAGCTGTAGGATTCGATGGCTAAGGCAAAGCACCTTCAACCTACGTGGTTTTTTCCCAATTGCTGTTTCATTTGCTAAAAAAATATAATCAAAGTTACGGCAAGAAAGTACAACCAAGCAAGATTTTAAACAAAACATCTGAATACAGAATTATATTAGCAGTGAAGGCGATACATTACGTGAAGATATTGACACATACACAAGGAGTCTGTTCTCGAGCTAACGGGTTTCGGTAGTGACGTGGGTTACAGAAAGTACAGAGTTATACTTTAAAGGAGAATGAACGCTGCAGCCGAGATACAGCCTCGTGGTTATTTGCATCTGTCTCGGCTGTAGCGTTTATTCTCATTTAAGTATAATTGTGTACTTTCTTTAACACATATCATATTCCCTCGAAAACAGACTCCTTGCACATGTAACAACATCTTGTGCCATGTCTCTCTTTCACTGCTAATTATTGTCTCTGCAGTTGTTTTAGTTTTAATCTTGTTTGGTTGTACTTACGTGCCATTACTTTTACAATATTTTTTGGAAATGAAACAGTAACAGTGCGTTCTTTTTAGAAAGTCGGATCAGCATTCCAGTTGTTTGAAGACCAGTAAAGGTGCATCACGGAACTGCAGTGTTAAAATATTAAATTGTCTTCATAGTTTTTACTAACATATACAATGCACAAACTAAAAAAAAAAACACTGTACAAATAGTTCTATTGTTACAAGTTTAAAAAAATAGCTGCGATATTGAACTAAAAGCAACAGTGCATGGAAAAAGGCAGTTTAACCATAGAACACATTTTAGTACTAGCCACAGATTTCAACAACAAATCAGATCACTCGAGTTACTTTAGTCAGTATGTGTATTCGACGGAATCTCCAGTCATAAAGGATACATAATAAACTGTAAATACAACCCATGCCAAAATAACAAATGTCCAAAGGATGGCAAAGACTATGCCGAAAACAATTCCTAAGACAATTCCTATGCTAGCGAATTCTCTGTTAGAGGTGCACCTATTCCCAGCAGCTATGCTTCCACAAATAGCGCCAAAAATGCTTGCTCCTTTAGTTATAGGGATATGTGCGAAAGCATTGATGACAAGTATAAACACGCCAATAAAACCTGCAAAAATATAAGAATGGTTTGCCGGTAAAAGTTCAGTTCTTCTGAATTTTAACATCTAAGAGGAGTACATCACAAATCGTATAAAGAGTATTTAGTTAAGTTGTGACCCAACTTTATTGTTTAATTATTATCTATCTCGTGATTACTTGATAAAATGCAACGTTTTTATCAATTATTATTTGGTAATTTGACAGAAACGTATTGCTGTACCTTTATTTTCGGGGGAATTGATCAAACAAGATGTCACCGAAGGATGTGATGAGAAGACAAGAGAACATTATTAGGAACATAATTTCGAGATTATTTTCCTAAGATGCGGTATTAGTGGATCACTGTCCTTCCGTTGTCTGACTGCCTACGGTGGTAAAGTCAAGGTCATAATATTATTTTATTACTATACCATTGATTGGACACGTATAGGTCATTATACTGCCAATTCCTAAATACGAATCACATACTTCGGGCATTTATTATAAACTTGCAGGAATATTGCAATACCTTATTTATGTCACCAAATTCTAAAAACAATGAAAATTTGATCATAACAGCAGCGTTTAAGTTATGAACGAAATTGTTGCTTCTGATTTCTAAATGTTGTGGATGTCATACATGCATGAATGTTTGGTGGGAAGTTAATCAGTGGTCGCAATAGCCCTTTGATATGTCATGGTAGCAATGGGGATCATGGGTCACAGCAGGCATTTTACTACGTTAATGTTTAGGCCATTTACTTTCTGTTCTTTTTTTTCGTTGATTAGATATCTTGGTTCTCTGCAACTTTCTAATTCATTCCCGTGGTATAATTATAATTCATATTTAAGAAGTTAGTAATGCAGCGACTTTGATACGATACAGCAAAGTAAAGCTATTCTTGTCCAAAAACTGTCCCCCCGTCCCAACTTCCATCATCAGTTAACATCACACAAAAATGATTCAGAAGTACTGGAACCATTAACAGATTACCCTGTTTAATACATAACGAACCAGCTGCCCTACTTTGGAGAATTTATTAAGCAATAAATATTCTTCGTTCTCTACAACCTGCTAGTTTATTCCTGTGGTATAATTATATTGCATATTTAAGAAGTTAGTAGTAAAGCGATCTTGATACGATACAGAAAAGTAAAGCTATTCTTGTCAATAACTGTTCCCCGTCCCAACCTCCATCATCAGTTACCATCACACAAAAATGATTTAGAAGTACTGGAACCATTAACTGATTACCCTGTTTAATACATAACGAACCAGGTGCCCTACTTTGAAGAAGTCATTAGGCAATAAAAATTCTTCGTTCTCTGCAACCTTCTAATTTATTCGTGTAGTATAATTATAATGCATATTTAAGAAGTAGTAGTAAAGCGACCTGGATACGATACAGAAAAGTAAAGCTACTCTTGTCCAATAACTGACCGCCGTCCCAACCTCCATCATCAGTTACCATCACACAAAAAATGATTCAGAATTACTGGACCCATTAACTGATTAACCTGTTTAGTAGCTGCCCTACTTTGGAGAAGTCATTAAGCAATAAAAATCTTCTTCTCTGCAACTTTCTAATTTATTCCTGTGGCATAATAAAATATAATGCATATTGAAGAAGTTAGTAACAGAGCGACCATGATAATGATACAGCAAAATAAAGCTTTTCGTGTCCAATAACTGTCCCCCGTTCCAACCTCCCTCATTAGTTAACGTCGCGAAAAATGATTCAGAAGTACTGGAACAATTTAACTTGATTACTATAACGATTACCATAACGAACCATCTGCCCTACTTTGGCGAAGTCATTGGGCAATAAAAATCTCAAGACGAGCTTTTTAATGAACTTTAACCCTAGCCAAGAAGAAAACATAGCCATACTAAAAATACGGAAGAGACTGACAGATTCCCAGTTGACCAACAGACTGTTTACTGTTGACCATCAAGAACTAGTAAAATTTAACTAAAAGACTGCTCATTCTCCAAGCATACTTCCCGACTTCACTTTTACAAACGCATTCACCTTTAGTGTCATGTTATTCATCATTTGTCATGTTTTGAAAGCTTTTAATTTTTATTAGTATTTATAATAGTTTGACTTATGAGACTATTGACGTTAATTTATCAATTTGCTTGAAAACACTTGTTTTAAATGATTGAAACGTTGCGTTCTAGTGGTGTTTATCATGGTACTTGTAACAAACACGTCCTAGGTTTTTTTTATCCATTCAACACGTGGAATATCTATACCTGGGACAGGAATGTATTTTATTGTGTCGTACTGCAGACACATCGTTCTAAAAATGACATCCTACTTTTTTAACACTTACCAACGATGTATATTTATATGTAGCGACCGTTAAGTTCTAAAAAAAGTAGTATGTCAGTACGAGATTTATTACCCGGATTTTGCCTCTCAGTCCTCTTTTAACAATGTAACGATGCAGGAGCGCAACAATGAAACAAGAACGCACAGTGCAATATATCCGCCATTGCAGTGCTGACAGCCTATCTCTTGCATCAAAATGACAGATTGGCTCTCAGCACTAAAATGGCAGATGCATTCATGATTATAATAGACCTGCAATACATACATTTTAAAAAACGTTAAGAAAGATTTTTTTTTATTTAAGTGTCAGCAGCCACAGGAAATTAAAGAATTCGTGAATTATTATTGGAATTGTATTAATAGCACAAACCAAAATAAAAAATAATAAAATATATTAAGCAAGTATTTTTTATTTAAATGTCATGAACCACAGTAAATCAACGAGTGCATCATGAATTTTAAGACTTTAAAAATACTAGTTTACTATTTAAATCATTTTATAGGCTACTTAAAATTGAAATAACGTTGCAACCTTAATTAAAATTAATTCTTCCACCAGAAAACATGTGTCTTATGTGTTCTTTATTACTACCATCATCTTTGTTAGCAGCATCTTCTACTGCTTCACCTGATAAGCTAGTATTGACCGTATTGTCGGCATCATGGTTACTCGATAAGTCAAATAGATCCTCAAACTCCTTAACTTGTTTTGCCATAACAAAAAAGAAACAAGAAATATGGCTCCGCCTGCAATAATCACCGAGCGCGAGCATAACATTCACCGAGCACGATTGGATTGGATTGGATTTTATTATAGGGGCCCTGGCCCGTAGCCACATACCCCACCTAAGTTTATAACTACAACAACCAAACGCAACTACAACGTAATCCAATGAAACTCTCAAAGAAAAAGAAAAAGTCCAAACACAGCCTCACAGAGCACGACCAAACGCAGCCAACAATACTCGTCGAACTGAGAGGCAAAAACCGGGTAATAAATAGGATATCACCCGCTTTCCTCGTGCAGAGATCCAAACAATGTCTCGATATTGTTAGCTCTCAGCACTCGAGAAACGGGTAATATCCTATACAAATGAGGGTATAGTACAGGAGACAAGGACACAAACTCTCTTCGTAGCATCCAAAGATAGCAACGAAAGCTACCGTGCAGCCATTTTATAATACGACATGGTATAATTCCTGGCCACAGGACAACTGATTTTTTTTCGTCTAGATACTTTACTGCAGCCCTCAGATGCTTCGACTGATGTCTGTTTCTGCACTAGGAACCTATTCTTTCAATTACTTAAATTATTACTATTAGTAGTAATTCTGTGACCAGTAGACTTAGCTCATACCCTTCATTTCCTGAAGAAATGAGTTTTCAGCCCGTATTTGTTACGTAAATTACGAGAAAAATTTGAATTGCGTCATACTTGAAGAAAAAAACATAATTCTAAAGATTATAAGTTACAGGTTTCATTTTAGTATGATCAAATAACAAGTTAAAATCCGTTATAGGACACCTTTTCGTTCGCCATCTTAGATTTTCTCAAGCTTGAATATGACGTAACTTGCAGAAAATTTAATTATGAAGCTTATTCACCATAGATTTGTTATCAATTTTTTAAGTGGTTTACAAGTTACAAGCCAAAAGTTTCATTTTGGAGGGACATCGTTTTTGTCCACCACCTTTTATTTTCACTTAACTGAGGAGTGACTTTCGTAAAGAAAACATAATTCAATTTTTTATTCGCTAAGTATGCCTAAACGTCTGGAAGGTATAAGGCAAAGGCAGGTTTTGGAAGTCATATTCGGCCAAAGTCTTGGTTTTTCCTGAATAGGATTTGTTTTGATCAAAAGTAACTCTGAATATAATCCGTAACAAGGCCAAAGTCTTTCTTGGTTTTCCCAATACCTGAATAATATCAGTTTTGATCAAAAGTTGCTCTTAATATATCTCGAAACAGAGCCAGAGTCTTGACTTTCCCAATACCTGAATAGGATTTGTTTTGATCAAAAGTATTATAACCCGAAACAGGGCCAAAGTCTTGGTTTTCCCAATACCTGAATAGGATTTGTTTTGATCAAAAGTAACTCTTAATATAACCCGAAACAAGGCCAAAGTCTTGGTTTTCTCAATATCTGAATAGGAACTGTTTTGGTGAAAAGTTACCTTAAAATATAATCCGAAACCAGTTTGTGTTCAATATGATCAATGGTTTAGAAGTCGTACTCTCATATGAAATATGTCATGTTTAGATTCCATTTAAATGTGTACTTACTTGCAGTAAGAACCGTACCACCATTAACGGCATTAAATGTACCCAATGCAGGTAGGAACGCACTAATGAAAACTATAAATAGCAGATACCACATGTCTTCATTAAAATTTTCGGTCAAAAGCAAAGTGCAAAAAGACAATATCGCCGCAGTCCCAAAAGAGACGCTGGCCACACTGAGTGCCATCGGAAGGTCCACTTGAGGATATTGTTCATCGATGAAAAATAGAGTTAATGCACTTATTGTGTATCCACTGAAGTACAATGCTGCGGTGTCTACTGCCAATGAGATATTGAATAACATCATCAAGTTGTGTCATTGTTCAAACCTGCAGGAAAAGAAGATTAAACTTAGTACACACGTACGGTGAACAACATTTTTTCAGATGTGGAATACCATATAACAATGAAACAATATGTCCAAATTTTGTTGGGTATCCATTTCTTTATAAGAATAACGGAACTGAAGGAGCCCACATTCGGAACAACGCAAAAAAATATTGTGTGTAGACACTAAGACGAGCAAATTTACATCCCATTGTGAGGCCAGAATCGAATAACGGAATTCGCACAACAATAATTAAAACAGTATGACAGGAAAAGAACGAAAGGGATAGGCAGTTTCCCTGCCTCCACTTGCGGTTCATATTTACATTAGATGAATTAACCAACATAAATACTAGCTGTACTCACCGGTAGACCGAATTCTTTTACATAATGCAAAGTTCTAAAGACTATTTTTTTCGAAGGAGGAATAAAGTGTTTTACTTTCGTTAACCAGGTATACTTAAATCGTTGCAAAGCAAAAAAGAGGAAATGATACACAATAGCCAGCAGCCAAAAATCTTACACTAAAAATAACGGAGATGCATGTAGTATGTTTATTGGAGACTTATGTCTTCATGACATACAGGCAATGAACGTTTGACCTCGTATCCTCCTCTGATCTCTTATCTGAGTGAAATCGTCTAGGTCAAACAATTCCATAATAAAGTCGTACAAAAATCTTAGCTACATCAGTGAATGAATCCATTTTTATGCTATTTTGTTTCCTTTCCTCTCATTTGCTTTTCATAGATTGAAAAACCAAAAATAATTGGTTGAAAAAATGGTTATAACTCATTTAACTTTTAACTTAATACACATACCTTAGGTCATTACACAGACTTGGTAGTTTTAGGCTTTCTACAGCAAAAGAAAGAAAAAAAGAAGTCACAATGTGCACCGACGACCCCATCAACCTGACCAATGTGAACAAGTCCAGCCGAGTGGCTACCGTAATTAGTAACAAGGTAAGTTGACGCCAAATGGTCTCTTACGATAGCCCATATAACATAAGAAACTTTAAAAAATAGTTTAAAAGTCGTCTGATGATGCTAAAGATATAAGAACGTTTAGAGATAGCTACTAACATGAATATGAACACTCCTTTGACGTCGATATCCTTTAAAGACATAGCTAATACACATGGGAGAGATAATTGGGCAGGGAAAAGACTGGAATGGAATGGAACAAAAAAACACTACATAACTAAGCTAGATAAAAATCAAAGAACTTGAACCCTTAAGCTACAATTAGCTGGCACCCAGTCTGAGGACAGCATATGCTTCGTAAATATTGGACTGAGTCCCCATCCCCACCCCTACTTTCTGCTCACCCCCTGCCTTCTTCGTGAGCAACAGTGGTGGGCAACATCCTGCACTACGTATGTGTAGCCACGTGTTAAGCCTTGTAGAGGCCAGGTGCTTAAGATTTATTAAGCCCACAGTCTCGTAAAAAAAGAGAAATTATTTTTTCAGAAATTGAAATCTTTTGATACATATTTTCACTAAAAGTAATTTTTTTTTTAAATTTAGAATAGTACCATATTTTATTTTTCCGTGACCATCCGGAACCCTGGAGGCTCTTTCTTGGCCTGTGGCCCAGTGCTTCTGCGCCCAAAGTACCCCCATCAATCTGGCCTCACGCGTACATGGAATGTGTAATGAATTCACGTTGCCAGCCATTTTCCCACTTCTCCCTCGTGATTTTTCCTCGTATTTTTCTGCTGCTCGTTGTACTGCGGAGCGCAGCTATTCTACCTCAGTTAGTATTGCAAATCTTCCTCCTGGTTCCCAATTCTGTTGCGAGATGGTGCTGATATTCCATTGTCGGGAGCGAGCTCACCCGTACATCGTCAGTTTTGATTGGCTGAGAAGTTGACATACGAACGCCACAGCCAATCAGAGCTTACTGTTACCATAAATCCTCCCATGCTTACGGTATTAATAATGTGGATTTACGAAAAACTAACGGATTGAATCGAGAATTTCCTTGGTTTTATAAACTTTTTTTTGCAATGAAAGGTGGCCAAATCACGACATATCACCATTTTACTTTTCAAGTAAACCTTCCGTTCCCTTCCACAAACCCCTCATTCATAGTTCACCAAGCTATTACAGTAATCTGGTCTAACTGTATGTGATGTCCTAGGCGGGGACACACCTTAGCCCAGCGTGGGCACCAATGGTAATAAACACACGGACTACCAGAGTGTAGGCTACAGCTGATAAGACAGCGAACTTCCTGTTTACTTCTCTTTAAATACAATTATAACAGGAAGTCATGTGATGCAACTTAATACAATATATAATTATAGAAGAGCCTATTAGTAGTTAAAGGGGTATCTTGGTAGGGTTAACATATTGACATGAAATTGATGGCTGCCATTGTGGAGCACACAAGTGACGACTCCACAATGCAGCGAGCGAAAAAAAAACAGAAAAAAAAATAATCTAAGCCTAGCTGGAAATAAAATCATGATTACGAAGGCAAGATGTATTTTTTAGTGCACTACCTATTTTTAAAGAAAGATACATAATTTTTCGCTTTCGAGGAAAAACTAAACACTATTTTTGAAAGCTGTTTTACAAAAATAAAGAACTGAAGATGTACATGATTAAGCAAAAAATTAAACATTAATAAACTGGCTGAAAACTTGCCAGTTTTAAATTTCTGTTTTGCTTTCTGGAGCAATTTTACAATAAATTTCAATGTTGTTTTAATTTTGTAGCCTTTTTTGGTTAATTTTCTTTTTGCAGCAACCATTTCTGCAGCTGAAACGCTACAGCGTTGCTGTGGACAACCATCTGGATTAGGCTTCACCGGAGTGTGAATTGCGGCTCCAAGCAATTTTTTGTTCCGATGTCGGAAGTGTTTAGGTACATGAAAAGACAAAAAGATACAAAAAAGATAAAATCGTGAAATCAATTTTTCACACGAACAACAAAATACACTTACATTTTTACCTAATTTTAAAGGTGGACATTTTTAAAATTAACAGAGCCAATTCTCTGCACGAACAACTAGGGGACAAAACGTTTTAGCGTTACTCGCTACAGTTTAAAAAGAATTATCATTTAATTCACATATAACGGATTACAACAAAAAAAAACGAAGAAGTTGTAGCCAAATGGTAATTTTGCAAAAAACTACAAATTGAGCTTGTCTGGAGCTCTACGCAGTCTCTTTGAACGTTGAGCATTTTGAAGCTGCGCTGCAATGTCAACCTGTGTTGGTGAAAGCACAACTTTGCGTTTATTGGGATTCGGTTTCGCTTTTTTGTTAGCATGACCTGGCTTCGGTGGTGATTGCTTAGTGGACGGTGACGTAATAATCGATGGAGATTGCGACCTTTCTGGCTTAGAATTTCCTTCAAGAGGGGCGCTGGTAGTAGCCAAAGGTGATTGGTTATTTACGTTAGCAGACTCATCCACTTCGTGTGTGTGGGGTAATTTCGCTGGAGATTTCCTGCCACCTGGTGACTTGCGATGTAAATTCTCAGGTGATTTTTCAAGCTGTTGGATTGGTGGAATTTTTCCCTCAGTAACGGAAATTGACTTTCTGGATTGGCCGAGAGATCGACGCTCAGGAACTACGTCAGCGAAACTTGGCTTTTCACGTTGTTTGCCGCCAAAAGACATGCGTTTGAAATTTGAGTGATGTTGCTCATTATTATTCACGAAAGAATTACTGCTTTTCGCCGTCGAAACAAGTGCGTTTGGAGGCTGTTCTGGATAATCATTTTCCGCGGTATGTAACCTTAGCTGTTCGCGATGTTTGCGAATCGTATTACCGTTAGTATCAACGATAGTATAGGACTGATTTTCACATTTTTGGTTAACCATACCGACTGACCATAGCCTGTCATTTGTTGTTGAAAAGTCACGATACCAAACCTTTTCACCTATTTGATACGTTTTCAACTCACGATGGTGGGTGCTCTGTACTTGTTTTAATTGTTTACGGCGTACGGCTGCAATAGGGTCAGGGAACAATAAATCCAGCCGAGACTTTAATTCTCGGTTAAAATATAATTTTCCGGGTGTTGCTTGCGTGGTAGCGGAGATAGTGATTCGTGCTGATAACAAGTAGGAATTTATACTCTCTTGAATAGTAGACCCCTGTCGCCGCGCGGCCTTGTAGACTCTCTTGAAATTACGGACGTATACCTCAGCCAAACCGTTGGTCCAAGGCGCAAAACTTGGCCCGGTCATGTGCCTAATTCCGTTGGATTTTAACCAATTTTGGAATTCTGCTGACAAAAATTGGGCAGCATTGTCCGTAACTAAGCTGTCCATTAAACCATACAAAGCTATATGATTGTTTAAAACGTCAATGACACGTGCGGACGTGGTTGACTTCATTTTATGCACAAAAGGAATTTTTGAATGTGCGTCTACAAGAATGAAAAACATGCAATTGTCCATCGGGCCCAAAAAATCAGCGTGTAAGCGATTGTTGGGTTTTAGTGGATATTCCCACGTATGCTTAGGACCTGACGTTTGAGTATCTTTATACTCTTGACAATTTTGGCACGATTTGACTTTATTTTCAATGTCAGAGTCAATCTTAGGCCACCAGACTTTTTGTCTAGCTAAACTTTTCAATTTAACTATGCCTAAGTGAGCACTGTGTAGATCTTTCAAGATTTGTCTCCGCAAGGCCGTCGGCACCAGGACTCTATACCCCCAAAATAAGGTTTCGTTTTCGACAGAGATTTCAGCACGACGTGTGAAGTACGGTAACAGATCGGGAATTTCGCATTTGTCAGGCCAACCATGGTTCACATAACGATAAACTTTTGAAAGGATTTTATCACGTTTACTTTCAAGAACGAGTGTCTCGTTTAAAACTGGAAGATTAGAAATAGTTTCTAAAGCAAGAATATTGTACTGCTCTTCTGCTTTCTCGAATTCCTCGGTATTTGGGAGGGGAAGGCGCGATAAAGCGTCTGCCGTCAAATTAAGTTTACCGGGAATGTGTTGGAATTCGTAATCGTAAGCATTAAGCATCACTGCCCAACGCTGAACCCTGGCGGCTGCCATCTGCGGTATTCCTTTTTTAGGGCCAAAAATCCAAACTAAAGCCTTCTGATCAGACTGCAGTATGAATCGCTGACCATAAACGTATTCATGAAACCGTTTCACTCCCCAAGCCACGCTGAGCGCTTCCCGGTCAAAATGCGAGTAGCCTCTTTCCGCTTGAGTGAGTTTACGTGAAGCGAAAGCTATCGGCCGTGATTCACCGTTTTTCATGACATGCATCAGGCACGAGCCTATTCCGTAGGGTGAGCCGTCACAAACGAGTTTGAGCTTTAATTTCGGATCGTAATGAACCAGAACTTTTGATTTAAGAAATAATTC
>JAHWFP010215420.1:0-15745 GCA_023313725.1 Lithobius niger
TTTTTTTTTTTTTTTGCGCTCCAGCTCCCCTTGTTTGACAAACGACTGCAGGAAGCGCACTTAAAATTGTTATCTGTCACTGTCTCCCAGGCCTACCCTAAATATGTATATATCTTAATAACATGTCGGATCGTGTATCCTGTGATGCTGTCTCGGACGTGAACTGGGGTTTAATCAGAGCTCATCATTGGGTTGGGGTGAGTCACGCTTCGTTGCGGGGAGGACGCTTGGGTTCGTTAGGACAGGGGAGATTGTCGGAAGGGAGGGGGGGGGGGATGGGATAAGTGAGAATCGATGGCGCGTTTTAAATTTTAAAAGCCGTAGGATAAAGTTGGATGTATGAGCTGTTGAAATTGGCAAACGTTTCTCTTGTATTTGGTCGAAAATAGAAACTCATTTTCTTGTATTTGAAAATTAAGCACATTATCTAGTATTTTCTTGTATTTGACAATTAAAGCTCATATTAGTTAATTTGGTCAAATATTAAAGCTCATTTTCTTGCATTTTCTTGTTTTTGAAAATTAAAGCTCATTTTTGGGTCGAAATTTAAAGCTCATTTTAATTAATTTGGTTGAAAATTAAAGCTCATTTTCTTGTATTTTTCTTGTATTTGAAAATTAAATTTCATTTTTGGTCGAAAATTAAAGCTCATTTTAATTAATTTGGTCGAGAATTAAAGCTCATTTTCTTGTATTTGAAAATTAAAACTCATTTTCTTTTTTTTTTTTTTATTTTCTCATTCAATGTATTTGGTCGAAAATTAAAGTTCATTTTCTTTAAACTGTGGATTAAATGTCGGAGTGATATTTTGGTCCAAATCAAAAGCGTTATACATCTCATCAGGTGTTGGACGTATTTGATTAAATCTAAAAATTTACTATAGTTACGAATTATTTTCCCCTTTATAGAGATTGAGAGGCGGGGGATGATATACGTCATGATTATTAAAGGCACATAAATCCCTCCGGTATATTTTAACAGTTTCACTCGTTACACTACCGGAAATAGTTTTATATAAACTGACTTACCTTTCATTTGCTGGTCTAAGAGTACGATGCAGATGTCAGTAGTGGCGCGTGAATGTTATTAGGCTTGTTTTAAACGGCTCGGTCCGAGCGGTATTTAACTCCCGCCACATCGCTGACAAGCCGCGGCCCTGGAGGAAGGATAATTAATCCTTCGCTCATGTTTGCGACTTGGTCGTACGATGTATCACGTTGCCGCGGCCCCGAAATGAGTTTAACTAGTGTCGTGTAGCAATGCGCGCTGCGGTCGTTTGAACTATATTTTAGCGTAGGTGACGCAGAGTAAAGCGGCCAGAACGGAGGGATTTATGTGCCTTTAAGGCACGTTGGTTGCAAAAGTAGAAACACAATGTGACGTACGAATGTAGAAACTGAAGAAAGGCAAAATTTGTGTGGCATCATTTATGGGCACCCTTTTTGATTCTAGTGATTTTGGTGCACATATCAATTATCAAAATTACCAAATACAAAAAAATATCAAATATCATTTTAGTACACATATCAAATCATGACATCATGAACGAAACAATAGTTTTTTTTATGCGTGCAGAGTAATAATTGAGAAATGAACGTATAGCTAAAACACTTGATCAGGGGCGTACTGACCGTATGGGAAAATGGGTAATTTCCCGTGGGGCCTAAGCAGCGACGTTCTATTGGGCCTAAAGGCCTCTCCAGACAGAACGCGCGAAGCCGCTTCTGCTCGTGCGGTACGTAGCAAAACGCTCATGCTGCTAGGTCGAACACACTGACCCACGTGTGTTGCGTTCGCAAATTTACGCTTCTCATCGTGTTGCATACAAGTTGTAGTGACTCATCCTGCCTCAGCTCTACCAACGTCAATATTGGACAACCTGATGCTGGGACTGATGACCCAGCATCTTGCTTACCTTGAGCTGAGCTTGGATAACGACTTAAAGCCGCCCACGCACTGAGCGACTTGACCGCGCGGCCAGGTCGCTGCAGCCAATGTGAATGCTTACCGTTTGTGTAAAACCACGCACTAATCATTTTCATTGGCTGCAGCTACCTGGCCGCGTGGCCAAGTCGCTCAGTGCGCAGTCGGCCTAAGTGTGCCCTGCTTCTATTCTTGCATTCACTTAATTGCTGATAGTTACACTATAATGTATCGTGAGATTACACCAATTGTAAAGCTCGTGCATTGCCTAGCCAACCTATTATTAGTATTAGGTAATCACAATAATGCATTCCAATCTCCCATTCCATCCCTGTCCTCCATCACTGTTAGTAACATTTGGAAAACTTAACTATTAATTATTATTATTCCTCCCCAAATTTCCCAGTCCTCCCCACTTAAGTCATCATGTCCTTAGTATTCATTTATCACCATCTATCACATTAAAAATTATTTATAGCTTGTTTGGTAAAAGTCGTGGCAGGCTGAGCTTATGTACAAAATCTTACATTGACCATCAAATATAGAACCCACCAAATATGTCTATTTATTATTGAGTTTCCTACATTAAACCAACCGCAGACATTAGCTATTTCGTGTATAGGGTCGCCCACTCCCCCCAAACCTCTACATTTTTGGTGCATCGGCCGGGAATCGAACCCGGGCTGGAACAAACAGCTACGCAACAGCGGGCACACGAAAATTAATCAATACTATGGCTACAAATTATTGATACTAGAGTCAAATTTCTTGTTTCACAACAGTTAAAATCAAGCTAGACAGTTTTATTCTAAATTATCATGGCACTCCACAAATTATTATACATCAACATATTTTTTAGGCTTTTTGATGCCAAAGGTGCCGTAATATTTACTCATTATCCAGGGAGACCTTTTTTTTTAACATTGGCCGAGCAAGCGAAGCAAGCGAATACCTCCTTAATTGGCTTTTCGTGAACTTCATTTCTTTTCGTCCAGCTAACTTAAACAAATGATCGATTCTTTTCCAATTAATTTCCAAAACCAAGAAAGTATTTACCCTGATTTTAGGTAGATGCAGTAGTTTTCGAAAGTAAATGTGGAATTTATACTGTATACAACACGCATTGGTAGTCATTCGAAAAAATATCTCGTTGTTTGATAGTGTCTCTTACTCGTTTTGTTGGCCATTCGTCCATTAGTCGTTTAGCAAAGTTAACTACAACCATAAAAGCCCCAATTTGTTCATTCGTTTAAGTGCCAAATTAAATTCACATGTGGAGGTTTGGAGAATCATTTGTTTTTAATGCGACTAAGTAACCGTTGATTTTCAAGTTGTTGGTGAGGTTAGAGTTAAGAATAAAAAAATGAATAGTCCATAAAAGTTTAACATTTTAAACTCATAAAATGTAGGCTACCTGTTAAAATGTGCTGCATTCTAGTTTCGTGATTTTCCAGTCAGGAGGCTGGCCACCAAAAGTAGAACTCAACTTGAATCTGTCTGTATATAAGTCCCGTGGAGGCAGAGCCGGTACACAGCCTAGTGCACAATGTCTAGAGGACAAGATCGGAATGGGAGGCCTTCCAGGGAATTTACTGCTGCGGCCTCGTGGGAGGGGGGGGGGGGATAAATCGGCGTGAATATGCAACGTTTTCCTGCAACTTAGAGGTAGATTTTTTCAAACGAATTTCTATCAAAATTTAAACACCAATTTTTTTTTTAAACAAGGGAATCCAGTAGCATAAGCCCATTTCTGTCCTTGTATTTTTATTCATTATCTGTATTTATTGTGACCAAGGAAATCATGCATTTGAAATCAATTTTCGAAAATTAAATTTCTGCCTTGTATGCATTGTGGTTTTTGTCTTCCGGGGACAACTGGACTTTGTTAGTCCTATCGTACTGAAAGATTAGTTAGGCCTAACAGAATTCGAATGCAGTAACTACTATCTACAACTGAACGAGTTATGACTCCATTAACAACCGGCTGGATGTCGTGGCAAGACGACGGACGTGTATAGACATACTTCATCAGCTCCTTATCTTGGTAACTTAGGTTACGCTAAAACATGCGCCCAACCTACGAAATTAGCTCAACCTAACTAAACGTAGAATAAGCTGATATACCCAGGACATACGACACAACAGAATGCAGTTCTCCATTCCCTGGGACTATTTCGGTATTCTTTTAAACACAATTCCACGTTATTTCCTGTTTTTTGAAGAGCTAATCGAAGATTCGTCCCGTTCACAACTGGGCGCCATGTTGAATTTGCACGTCATCTGCGTTAGCGTGCGGGAAAAGTTAAAAAAAATTGAACTCGGAGCAAACGTTTCGCGCGTAGAGATGCGTAAAAGCCACGCGACTTTGTACGACGTTGCGCGACGTCGTAACGCATGTAAATATGCTCTGTCTGGTCAGGGCTTAACAGCATGAAACAACTTCCCGTTTCAAGCTTGATCTTCCGGAGTTTTGGTGAATTGTACACTCTTGAAATTGTGCACTTTTGGTTTCTCGCTTTTTGAAATCCAGTTCCAACATTAAGAGATGACCGAATCAGTAATAAATAAGCGTCATTTCGTACAATTATTTTTTTTAGGCATTTGTGACAATTTAACTGCAACTTTAGGCCTATACACACGAAGAGCAAATTCGTACGCAAAAATATGATTTCACATGTAAATGTGTGTATATCTTTTTCTCTGCTTCTCCAACAGCCCCTTCCCCCCTTCCGCCTTGTTAGCTGAAACCTGTGAGCAGTCAGTGATTCAGTATATGTTTTCCTAGGCCTAAACCCCCTTATCAATACCGCCATGGAAATTAATATCACATAAACGGACACCTAAGACCACTGGCGATAGTTTTCAACAATAGTTGAAGACCGTTTAAGGCCAAATTAACCCATACATCAACCAATGGTGGGAGTCGAACGGACTTTTCCATGCTGTCGAAATGCCTAACTCACGTAACTCTTATACTGTCTGTATGGTTAAAGTTTCTATGTCCGTTTGAGTCAGTTATCTGTTTAGCGTCGCTTTAATTACTCCTGGTTAAGGGGAGGAAATGCATCCTGTATAGCTCCTGGCATTGCTTTGCGAAGCCGAAACGCCAGCTAGCTACATTTCCGTCCCTAATTGTCATTAGTACCAGGTTGCTAGTTTGTTGGTATGTTGGTCGTCCGACTCCCATAATTGCCTGTTGGGTAATGAGGTCTTGTTGTTTGGGCTTCGTGGGCAAGTTTCCAGAACACATTCTTTTCCACGTATTGTATCGATGCAACGTGAAGGTATTAATAATGTTGCTATAACTAGGGGGTGGTGGTCGTGATGGGGTGGAGAGGGGGGGAGGGTAGCTTGCAAAGACTCTAAAGCATAAGTATACGAATGTATAAGTTCTGTATAGTGGGGAGAAAGACTTAAAGGTGGTAACCGTTTAATTTTACTTCAGTTTTAAAGCCTTTGGTGTCAAAGGTCGAGGGTTCAATTTCCGCTCAGGCATTCCGAATTTAAGTCCAAAAGGCAAAGAATATAGGTTTGTATCTCTTTTTATCTACCACTAATCGAGCCGTCGAGCTCGTCCACAATCTATATACGTAACGCTTAGGTTGTTCCTTAGGCGGCCCGCGACAGGAATGAGATGGGCACAGCAAACCCACCATTAAGATAACTAATGAAAAGGCTGAAATTATGTATATTGCAGGGAGTACCTGCTACAAGGGGCTGCTCTAAGCTCCGACAACCAATGGAAACGGCTGAAATAAGGTGCACTGCAGGCAATACCTGCTACAGGTGGCTGCTCTAAGCTCCGACAGCCACTGAAAACAGCTGAAAAAAGGTGTACTGCAGGCAATACCTGCTACAAGGGGCTGCTCTAAGCTCCGACAGCCAATGAAAACGGTTGAAATAAGGTGTACTCCATGCAGTGCTAGTTTTGATATAATTCGGTTGGAATTCACCAAATCATTGGTGCATGAAATCCAAGAGTTCGAAGGTAAATTCCTACCTCAATATTTTCGTAATTATTCGCGTTTTCCGTTGGATGATTTTTTTTTCAGTAGCGACGGTATAGGAGTCCAACCTATAAGGCTGGTGACCCCTAGCACGACATGAAGAACACAAAGCCGTCTACCATAGTAAACATTCTTTTAATGTAAAGAATGCAGAAAATATTGTGAATGTTAAAAAAAAAGTCAGAAATTCCGGTTGCCACCAGCTAATTTTTGTTTCAATTGCCTAAGAAAATATACGTTACCTGTAAATTTTGGCACCATTTTTCGTCTTGAGAGCTACTGTGTGGTCATGCTTTCCGTTTTTCCGCATCCTATACCGCATCTTGAAGAAGTCTTTCGTTAATCATTTGGACATTTCAGCGGCAGAAGATCCTGCGCTTCTCGTCGACCGAAGATCATCACAGCATCACAAAATTTAATGGACGAAAGGCAGAGTTATTACGAGAGAGATGGCTGACTTTTTGACTGAGAGGTGAGGCAGATTCGAGATTGCTTTCACTGTCAGAACCAGGTGCTGAGGAATGATGTGGACGGGATGCTTTCGTGGAGTGTGCGCGATGATCCGGGAGCTTTCGTCTATGGCTGAGGAGCTGCGACATTTCTTGCTGGGAGAAGGCCGTGAGCTGTGGGAGCGCTCGCAATGAGATTCGTCAGATGTAGTGGCCGTGATCCATTTGGTAGTGCAGGAATGATGCGCCGGAGATGACGGGAGTGAAAACTGGGACGGTTTCTGCTTGTCGCGAAAATTCTGAATGGCTCTTTCCATGAGCCTATGAACTTGGTTTTTTGAAGGGCTGGTCTGCCGAACCCATAGAAGATGGCAGTGGACTTCGAGAGGCGAGAAATTGTGATAAAAGGTCGAGCGGAGCGTCATTGGATGGTCGTGAGCATTTATGCTTTCTGCCGGAGGAGTGGGACTTAATTTTCCATTTTAGCTTGGAGTAGGCTTTCTTCGCTGAACGAAGATCGTCCTGTAGGGCTTGAATGTCAGGGGTCAGAGGTGCAGCGTGGCCGCACGGTATGGAGACGTGTTTGAAGTGTCGATCGCGTTGCCAGTGGGAGCAGGTGATACAGGAATGGTCGATGGGCAAAGTGAACGTGTCGGTGAGTGCAAACGGGTCTTGCCTAAGGTAGGTGTCGAGCCAGAATGCAGCGCCGGTATAAGAGTCCGCTTGGGATGAACACAGTGAGACGTGGTTGAAGGGCTGGAAACGGGACGAAAGGCCGGCGACAACATCAAGGTAAGCGGCAGATGGGCTGATGGGAGAAGGGGTCTTCCGGGAGGAGAGTTCCTTTGGGGCGCCCTTGAGTCTTGCCATGGATGCTGTCATGATCTTTAGTCGACGAGGAGGGGTCTTCAGCCGATAAAAGGTCCAGATGAGGGACGAAAGGTTTCTTCAAGATGCGGTAAAGGATGCAGGAAAACGAAAGTGTAACCACACTTTGACTCATTGGAGAAAAATGATGATAAAATTTACGGGTACTTTTAGTGACGGGGACCGTCACTTAGAAAACACCGTTATTTCCAATTTCACAGTATTGAGACAATGCGGTCACTTCTTTTATCTTTCTGTAGCGATCATGTGCGTGATGGTAGATCTAGCCAGAGGTGCTCGTAAAGGTCGTTGTTGGATTCGGTCGCCTTAGTGGTCATTGTGGCTGAGTGGTGAGAGAGCTCAGCATGGTTGCTGGAAGTTTGCGGATCTGATCGAACCCCTACAAAGGGGACCTTGGCGAAGCCCCCGCCAGCACTGTCGGCCAGGGTAGCGTGAGAGGCTACCACGCTCCTTCAGCGGCTGTGGGAACTATTTTGGCCAATTCTGGATAATCTTTCGACCCCGGTGATGATCGGATTTCCCGGATCGAATCCCCGGGTTGGCATCTTCTTTTACCAGATATTTCTTCTTCTCAAAAAAGTCTGGTAATTTTCAAAATTGAGCCGGTTCAGCCACACGATCATTAAATTGCTTCGGCTGACTTAAGGCTCAAAAGCATTAATAAAAAAAAAATTCATATTCATGAATTGCTGTTTAAGATGGAAATGATGATACAGAAAATAAACATTACTGCGTCTCTTACTAATTGGAATCTTCAGAACTATAGTTACATGCCTAGTTACTTACATCGGCGAGAGCTGCCATTTGATCTGGTTTCCTCTTCATTCTTAGACCAGTGCACTCATTATCCATTCGGTTTTTCCTTATTGATGTGCTCAGGTTCCAAGGGATCCCTAACATTAGTCGATTTTGTTGCTAGACTTGGTGTCTTTTTTTTTCATTCTTGTGTGAGGCGCCCGTTGTCTCGTTTTCTAAACGGCTAGTATTTCGTACGAGACGAGACTAGTTCGATTGTGGTCCCGTCTGGAGTTTCGAGAGACTAGCCGAGACTAGCCAGAGACTGAAGGCTGTCTCGTATCTTTCGAAATGCCACGCACAGTCCCTCGAGTCCAAGGAAGCTTTGAAGAGTCCTTCAGATTGTTAGAGCTTTGTCCAACCAAAAACAACCTGTGATTGGTCTTCAGTTTTTGGACGTGATCTGGTTGTAATGCAGGCACTCAAATTTTGGATCCATTTCAAGGCTTCCTGTAACCTTTAACCTGAAGTATCGGTCATTGCACTTGCGTGTTCACCAGATTCTACCAAATAATATTTACTGGTCTGCTATACAGATAATGTTTGTATAACGTTCATTGTTCCATAACGCGTTACTTCTATTTTGTAGCTGTTATCAATTCATCGTTGCCAAATTGTATTGCTCCATTTTTCCGCTGTAAATACTGTATTCCTGCTTTAATCATGTCGGATCCCGACTCTTAATTCAGTTTGCACAAATCTTGTTTATATAAATTTATACATATTTCGTTCAACTTAATCAACTAGTCTACTTATCCCCCCTCCCCCCCCCCCTTGTTTTTGTTTGCATAATTGCACTTGGCTTTTTACTTAATGAACTACCGTTTCTTGGATACGCAACCGCAAATCTGTAATGCTATACATGCAATTGGATGTTATTGTTAAAGTTAAAAAATATGGGCTGTAGTGGTTGTGGAAGCTGGTATGCGTCACTCAGCACGTAAACTAAAGTATACGATTATCGGTGGGTGTGTTGAATACGGCAGTTATCGAAACGACCTTCGAAAGCGACAAAAAAAAACCGTCACCTCACCGCACTAACTCGCTTGGCAGTTCGCCACAGTTCAACTGCAATCCAGACACAATTAAGACACCAAACCGGAACCAAGATTGGTGTCTGTCTCCCTTTCCTAAACTACGTCTCCTTTAAATTCGTCTTTTGTCCTTTTCCCTTTATCTCTTTGGCTCTACTCGAAGAACGTAAACGATAAGGGCGGGAGGCATAGGATCGAACATTCCAGCTCGATTTCACGGCCGTAACCCTTTCAAATCTTCCCCCAATAACCCAGAATCCTAAGCCTTCGTTCCGTGCATTCCGTCACCAACGAATCGTGAGAAACAGTCGGCGTTTCTTCTTTTTCTTTTTCCGCGTGTCGACTTTCGTTTTTTCGTTGTTGTTGTTATGGGTTATCCACTTGGCGCGTCTTAGTACGACAAAGTGTGATCCTTTCAACACAAAAGACTTGAAATGATTAAAATGCCGAGGTTTGTTTTCGCGTTTGTTTGTTTTTTCGGCCGCTTCAAGAAAAATAAAGACGTTTAAAACTGGAGAATGCGGTCTATCTGTTCATATAAGTGCTCAGTCATGTTTTTTTTTTCCAGTTAAAGTCGTTCAGTGACCAGAGGGGGGACAAATGAAAAATTTGCGTGCGTGTATGATTGTTTGTTCACCTATTCCTCTCGAAATAAAGAAGTTGAAAACCGGAGAACGGTGTCAATCCACTCGCGGACTGTTTCATGTGGACTAATCGTGAAAAATTAGCGTGCGCTTTCTTCCTTCTTTTTGTTTTAGTTGATTCCACGTATTGATCCTCGTTTATTTGACTTGTATTTTTTTAAGTTTTGCACATTATACTGTGCAAGGTGTCCACAAATTATTCACCCCATAAAGCCATTAAATAAAATAAATGAAAACAGATATTGAAAAACTACAAAGTGCTGTTTATTAACTCAAAAAGTTTTTGTGTTTTTTTACAAAATGTCTGGTAATGATAGCCTCATAATAAACCTCCGCATGCGCCCCTTTCGTTGCTCGGAGAATATTCGGTCGAAAATCCATTTCTCCCCAAACGTTTTTAAAGTGTCCGCGGCCTATCTTGAGTTCGCCCCAGAACGAACACAGATAATCGATTGTATGTTTTTGGTGGCAGAGTGCCTTGTTGATATCCAAGATGGCTACAAAAACAATGGTGGCCGCCGCCGATTAAAGGCGCCCCCTCCAGGAAGACGTAGCCGCTCGTAAAATACCTGCAGGACTCAAGATACGCTGCGCGCACAATAACCATGTCTACTGATATCGTTTTCATCGCCTTTTGATCTTGTTCCGTAATTACTACACAAAAGTTACCTTTCTTGCGTACACTTTGTCCAGTCGAAAATCTGTTTCTCCTTAAACATTTTAAGCATATCTACTGATACCATGTTTATTACCCCGGTTTTGCCTGTGGGACTTTATAAACCGCGGTAATAAACATGGTATCAGTGGATATGCTTAAAAATGTTTAAGGAGAAAGAGATTTTCGACTGGATATTCTCCAAGAAACAAAAAAAAGCGCATGTGGAGGTTTGTTATGAGACCCGCATCATCACCAGACATTTTGGAAAAAAGACTTTTCGAATTAATAAACAAACAGTTGGCAGTTACAGTTTTTCAATATCTGTTTTCGTTTTTTTTTTTTTTTTTTTCGTTACGGGGTGAATAATTTGTATACACCATATACATCTCTCCACCTTAACTGAACGTGAGCTGTGTTTTATTTAGACATCAAACGGAATTCTAATTATTAAAAAAAAAAGTAGGATTTGTGAACGCGTACGTTTGTTTTATTCTTCGTACAAATAACAAACTTAAAAAACTAGAGAAATTTGAGACATGAATCATCCTTGTTAGCTGACAGACACAACGAAATACGCCGAACTCACGCAGTCCATCGTAGGGAGAGGTTAGATAAATGAAGGGACAAACCCGGAGAACGAATTAAGATATCACCGATCATGGCATGGACGAAATATCTATCTATATCTTTATTTCCATAAGTGAACGGAGATATGGACTGTTGAGTGGTGTGGCTACCACCATCTAGCAGCGAGCGTTGTTGGCGATTGGGTTGGTTCGGGGGTAGGGGTGGGGGGACAGAGGAGGGAAACGCAATTGGATCACGTTTGGGGAGACTTGATGGGGTGCAGAGGGGGCTGAAGAAGCACTGGCTTCAGCTAAGTTGTGACCCAGCATCATAGCTACAGTACTACTGAACGATATGTTATGAGACACCCGGGTGATGTGATGAGGCCGAGCGGGGCCATTGATTGGACAAGAAATGGATGACCTTGCCAAACGCTATCAAGGTTATTCAACTACTAACTTCTTAAATATGCATCACACACCATGTGTATAAATTAGTAATGTGTAGGGAACAAAAAGACATTACCAATGCAAAAAAAATCAGAACGAAAATCGGACCTGATTTACAGGACCTATGACGTACGGAATATACCGATTTTCAACCCCGAAATGGAAGGTGATGCTTCCCTGCACGTCGGAGGTGTTTGAATGGAATGCCATTCAGGGGTCGTAAGTAGCCATTTTACATACATCATAGGGTCCTGTAAATCTGGTCCGATTTTCGTTCTGTTTTTTTTTTTTGCATAGGTAATGTCTCTTTGGTTCCTACATATTCCTGATTTATACTCATGGTGTGTGATGCATATTTAAGAAGTTAGCGGTTAAATAGCCTTGATAACATTTAGCAAGGTCATCCATTTCTTGTCCAATCAGTAGCCTCTCCTTGACCTCTTCACATCACCCAGGTCTCATTACGTATCGTTCAGTAGTACTTTCGGTATCAAGTTTGGGTCACAACTTAACTGATCACCGCGTACGTGCAATTACTCAAAGGTCAGGGAGCAGGCAACGGTCCACGGCCCAGTGCGCCTTGTTGGAGGAATTACGTTGCGGGAAAGCTTTTCAGGACAGCATGATTCTTTAGAGAGTAGGGATCATTAGCCGTGGAGGGAGGGGGAGGGGTGATTAGCGTCACGTGAGGCGCTGATATTTCTGCGAGCATGAGCATGAACGTGGAAGCATATAATGGAAGTGATCATTACAGAAATGAGATCCATTAGTGGGGGCGGGTTTTGAGTGCGCTGATTGAGTGAGCGAAGCGAACGAAAATCGGCGTTTGTTAATCAGTGTGCGCAACAATTTTAATTATCTTAATTGAGTCGAACATGGACCTACGCATGAGCTACCATACCTAACCAGTGTTGCAAACACTATTCAACACCACCCGTGCTACAGCTATAGTGTCCGCGGCCTATCTTGAGTTAGCCCCAGAACGAACACAGATAATCGATTGTATGTTTTTGGTAGCAAAGCACCTTGTTGATATCCAAGATGGTTACAAAAAAAATGGCGGCCGTCGATTAAAGTCGCTCCCTCCAGGAAGACGTAGCCGCTCATAAAATACCTGCAGGACTCAAGATACGCTGAGCACACAATTAGTGTTCTTCATAATTGAGAGCTTCATCATAAGCCAAAACTGGTAAAAGGGCCGCCAGATTGAGAATGCCTCGGCTTTTCCAAGAAGTGGTATCAGCATACCAAGTCGTCTGCTAACTTAATGCCACCGAGAATTAATTCAAAGGTTAAATGAAAAAGTTGACCACTGTTACTTTTGTTAACAACATTTAAAACTTTTCCTTTGAGGTTTGACGTGTGAATTGTAGGGTTTATTTGGGTAATGTTTTGGTCCGTTAATGCTACCACGTTGAAAGACCAAACCACTCTCTGCTTGGCGTTCCTTTTGGTTTTTGATATGATATCACTTCTTTTTTTTTTTTTAGGTCGAGTGCTCCCCGCATTCAGCTACCACCCTCACCAGCCCCACATTAATGGTACCTATTCGGAGAATGACAAACTGCAGCATCTTGCGCCTTCTGCCATTCTTTAGTTCCATGTAGCACTTGATTTCAACAAGCGAAGGAATGCGCAAAGAAATTTCTTTTTAGACAACAAACAAACCGCGTGTCTCCTTAACTATTGAATGTAATGTTGGTGTATCGACGTGCGCCAGGGAGCAAACGGTCAAGATTAACGATGTCACTTACACTAGATGGCGCCCATCTAGCGGTTCAAAATCTGCGTTTCAAAACGGTCGATGGCTAGAAAAAAGGGCCCGTTGATAGCGTTAGGCTTAACGTTACCGCTTGCTTCCTGGTTCACGTGGGCGCACCAACTTTACGCTCAATAATTAAGGCGGCACATGCCTTCTTTATTGAGTAAAAATAAATTTATTTGTGCGCCCCTTCGTCTGTTGAAAATAAGGGGTAGACAGAACTAAACAGAGGCAAATGGCGATACACGCTGCCGCTTGTCAATTGGTGGCTATCCTCCTTTAAGCTGAAGTATTATGTGATTAACCTGCGCTAAGCTTTCCTTTAAAAACTCATTTTAATATTATCTTCATCTGAAACGGCGAACGAATTCGAGATGAGATGTCTGCCTCTCTTCCGGAGAAGGACCCGTCTTCTCCTTAGATTCATTTCATTCTTTCTATC
The DNA here is from genome assembly GCA_023313725.1 of Lithobius niger. Lineage (NCBI taxonomy): Eukaryota > Metazoa > Arthropoda > Chilopoda > Lithobiomorpha > Lithobiidae > Lithobius > Lithobius niger. The sequence continues at coordinate 13,619 of JAHWFP010215420.1, forward strand.
GTCTCTCTGAGGTCGGCCGCCAGGGTGTATCAAGCCTTGTACATTATTACCGCAGAGTTGGTGTCTGATCTGTGTGTTTCTGTCCGACCGTCTGTCTGTCAGAGAAAAGCGGAGGGTGGTTGTGGGCCGTTTTATTAATTAACATGTGAATTGTGCTTGCATGAGCGGAGGGGAGAGTGGCAACTGGGGAATCATGTCCTCCATTGCACCGCCCAGATCCTACGTGGACCCCTTCTAAGGAAACTTAAAGGGGATCCGATTGAAAAGACGTATTCCATTAATCAAAAAGGATAAATCCCTGTGACTCGTACTGGAGTAAAGAAAACAATAACACGTATCTAGACAACGTATTGCTTTAATTGTTTATTTGAACGTATACATGCTTCGTATTTTTTTTCTCTTTTTGTTGGGGCAGCAACTTTACTTTGCCTAACTGAGTCCTGGTTACAACTGTATACAGGGTTCGTCCACAGCCCTGAATTCCTTGAAAAAGCTTAAATTTGAAAAACCGAAAATTCAAGGCTTGAAAAACCTCTAAAATTGGAATTCTTGTTGTCGGAGTCTTGAAATGGGGCCGTGCATTTTTGTGAGTGTACTTTGTTTGGAATGAGGTTAATAAAGTGTTATTTTAGGTGTAAAATAAAATAAATGTCTTGAAATGGTTTGTCAGCCGAATCCATTTCTTGTGTGAACGATTCGTCTCCCCGTTTTGGACTGGTGACAGAAAGAGAGAGCTGCCGTGCCGTGCAAGCAGTTTGTGCCTGAAGGAGTAGCTGTGCAAATGCTATTCCACTAGTTGTTAACTGCTGTATTCCTCTTCTTTTTTAGTCCATTGGTGGGAACATATATTTGTATATTACCACACGGTCCCCTCCCCCCTCCACCGTGGGGGGGGGGGGGGTGGAGGGGCGGCCCCATACTGCAAACTGCAACTACGTAATAATTATTGTTAAAGAAACGAAATTCGCAATTAAAACAAAATTAAGAACAGGATGGTGACGGACGTCTAGGGAGATCATTAACAGGGGGGAGGGGGGAGATTTAAGTCACATGATGCGATGATTAAGTGAGCGAAGAAACCCTAGAATGTGTTGATCGATTTTGCTCTTTCTTCACTTGCTCAGCTCGTCGCCGTACAGTCCTTCTAAAATTATATCTCGGCAGGTCTTCTGACTCGTCCATGTCGGTTATTTTTTTAAGGAAAATAAATTGGTCAGAATTTTACTACTTCGGCATTGGATTCTTTCTTCTCTCTCTGGCCTGCACCAAAATATGCTGCGTCCTTTCCTCACTAGGCGCGGAATTTTGGAGGACTAATCCCCATGCGCAGCAATCCCCTCTTTAACTTGGCCAAACCTTGACGATTAAAACAGGAGTCTTTTGCGGTTCGGTATTAATTCTCAGATGGTAGAGTTCTCCTGACTTAGGGATATAAGACTGTTGAAGGGACTTGGGTTTTGGTTAAATGGGGAATTAATAGTTTTGATTGGAACTTCAAATTAATAAGCCAAAAGGGTAGGGGGGTTCCAAGTCAGGGACGTCTCACCCGGTCTCACCAGAATCCAGCCGCGTCGCCAATGTATGAAGCTTACATGTGATTCGGTATTGTTTATAAATGATTTAGCATTATTTGCAATTGGTACAAAATCGTTCACAATTTTCGCCAAGGGAATTAGAAGTAAACCCAGGAAAAAAAGAGGGTCCCGTCTTGGTGTAGATTGAAGCGGTGGGGGACTAGCTGCGTTGAACTGTTTCAAGTCGATTGTGCCCAAAATCATGATAACGGTCCTGAACCTTGCAGCTCTAGTTAGCTCCGGTTTGGTTACAAGAGCCGTAGACCTGTAGTATCAAAGAGAATAATTCCCTTTCCACTGCAAGCTGTAGAGAACGCAGCTGGGGAGGGGAGAGTTGGTCCCACGTCGACAGGCGTTCCCTGCACCGAAAGCGAGTTAATCAATCGTGATAGTAATACGACCAACGAAAAAAAAAAAAAGAAAAAGGCAAAAAAGCTGTGCGCGATGCAGCCAATCGTCTCTTTTTGCCTCCTCTATCTATCACGGCCTGCGTATTACCTCCCCCTTTTTTTTTTCTCCCTCCCTTTTCTTTATCCTTAGGAAGATTACTTTT
>JAHWFP010215421.1:0-22765 GCA_023313725.1 Lithobius niger
TCTTCAATGGTCTGTATTTTTCCTCCTTACTGTTACTTTAATTCGTTTAAGCCTTGTTAGGAATAAGTTCCTTGGTTCCTCAGAACTCTTTGGCCATTCCAACCCTTAGCCTTATTTAATTTTTAACCCTTGTTAGTTTTAGCTCATTCATCTGTGTCACAGCTAAGGTACCCCTGAATAAAGGACTAATGTTATTCTTCTCGTTTGAACTGCCATACATTGAAATAGCATTAACCAATTCAAATGAAAATTTCTTCAAACTGAGAATGGGTGACATGCACAATAGTGTTTGAACAACGTTAAAAAAGTCAAAAATTGATTTTTCCTCTTGAACTTCTAACCTGTTCATTGGACTGGAAACAAACCACTTCTGAAAAACATTCCTCCTTAAATTTTCTTCAAGAACAAATAACGTCCTATTTTGTTTTATTTAACTCAGTCTTATTTTTCCCATCGCAGTGTACCGTGTGGTGCAGTGGCAACCCGGACCACTGCACTGTGACTGAGGTTGGCGCTAATAACCAAGCTGTCGATGCGCCATTTAGCCTCATTTCCCCCCCCCCTCCCATCGCAATCTTTTATATAAAATATAGTTCTTCAAGAAAGGTCCCATTCAATTTAGTAAAAACACATCCCTACTGACCAAACTTCGCAGTTATGTAAAGGACAAAGACGGAATATTCATTTCTTGAAAGGAAGAAGGATGAGTTAGAACTACGCTTCACAAAAATACTGTCGCTTTTCCCCCTTATGTTTACAAAAATGTCCTTTTTGTTTAACATTTTTTTGTTGAATTTTGCGAAAAAAAAAAAAAGTTCACCGGGCAAACATTTTGACAAAAAAACAGCCAAAAAATTTAATACGGATTTTCATATTTTTAAGCTTGCAACTGGTGCAGAAATGATCAAAAGCATCAGTTCCTCTTTGCATGTCCTAAAGATAGGGTACTTAAAAAAAGCCTACTCCCAACATAACTGTGCCCTTTTACAAATATATGTCCTTCCATTTGTGCGTGCCACTGTTTATAATTAATTAGAAGTGATGCCGCTATTTAGAAATTAATTTAGTGTAATGGTATTCCTTGGTAACTGCAGTGCTAACATTACCACTTTAAATGAAAAAAGTTCAATACAATTGCCACTTAAACGTTGAATTGACAGCATTACCATTATTGCATTTTAATACAGTTTGCTGTGTTAACAAGTTGATGAAATTACAACAAAGAATTAGCAAGCACAAGAAGATAATTCAAATGGAGACCGCTGTTGTGAATTATACCCCCACTCCCAATCACGTAGCCTCATCGAGATACGCTATGGTCACAGAGCTTTAGTTTGGCACGCCATCAGATTTTGCATTAAACATTTTTCGTTTTTCATATTTTAATTTTAATTGTAGGCCTGAATATCAGTTAAGGGACATACATGGTAGATAAGGTAAATTAAATATCCGATAATAAATAATGTGCTTCATGTTCGACAAAACCTTTTTGATTACCCACAAGAAATGATAATTGCAAATCACGGAAATTCATTTGTTGTTAACGAAAATTCCGATAATCTAAAATAAATGTATTGAAACATCATGTCAATGTGGATCATTTTCCGTTAGTGGAAATTCAACTTTCGTTAAGGAAAAATGATTTTCCATTATTGAAACTAGTATTTTCAATATCGAAACTAGCATTTTTCATTATTGAATTTTCGTTTTCTGTTAAAAATGATTTTCCATTCACAGTAATTCAATTTCCATGAACTCGCAACATATTTATTATTCTGGATATTTTCTTTAATTCAGATTTATTTTTCGTTAACCAGAATTCGGTTTCCTGCTTCCGCAGAAATTTGAATTCTAACAAAATCGACAACCGATAATGAAACTTGGAATAATGAAAAATGTTTTTTTTTCTGAACGGAAAACATTTTTTATTATTGGAGTTTAATTTTCATTATCAACCATGTATTTCCATTAAAGGATATTCAGGTCGACAATGAAAATTAAAATGTGATCATGAAAAATAATTAATAAAAAGTCTGATGGCATGCCATAGCTTACTCTACGGCATTTTATTTATTTTTTAATGCGAAACTGTGGTAATCAATCTTCTGAATCTAGACACTCATGGTATCTCACCCACATTTGTAGGTAGGGGAGGGGGGGGAGATGAGGCTTAATGGCGCGTCGACAGCTTGTAGGTAGGCTATAACACAGACAGACTAGACAAAGCAATAAAAAACTTTTGTTTTTCTAAACTGTGTCGCTAATGGAAGTAGCATACTTAATGGAAGTAGCGTACTTAACTTTCTACTTTTTCCAAATGTTTAGAGTACTTCAGCTCCACCTGACTCCAACCTGAAGGTTTGCTACACTACCAGCCACAGCTGCACTGACAGAAGGCAAGATGGATAATTTTGCTAATCAATTCAAACCATAAATTTCTAGGAGTTTCTGCCACAATCGTCATGAGCACTAGGCATCACAGGGTCTTTCTCTTCCCGAAAATGCAAAGGGTGGCTTGGCCTAGTAACTCTAGCACGTGAGACAGTCGTGGTAACCATCACGCCAGTATTTCTCACTTTTGACACCAATCAGGGCTTCACCTGTGAGATTTGATGTTCATTCGCTCCTGTCCTCACACACAAACACACACAGGTGAAAGATAACATGAATTAAACTTTATTGTAGTTAAGATTGAAGAATATGCCATACTGATCCATTTTTAACCCAAACTCTTTGGGTTCACGTCACAAATAGCTAAGTAAAGAGAGCAGCAGTCATGTGTTCCAACTAATAATGAAGTACAGTTATTTGGCGAGTCCATTAGCAAGTGGAACTTGAGTATGGAAAGTCTCGAATTGGAGAACTTATGTAGGATTAGTCCTCACATGGGCCCTTACATTGATTTGCTTGTTGTAAAACGAGGGGTAAGATATTCAGGAGTGTCTCTACAGAAAGGGTCACTTGATTTCTTTTAATGGATATCCTATAGTAACGGTACATATCTCCATACAGACATTTCAACAAACAGCTGGCTGGAGGTCAAGGTTCTTCAGCATTGCAATTCGGATTGCTGGACAGTGTTAGAGTTAGCTGATGCTACCAGTTTGTGATAATATGTTCAATCGCTTCTTGTCTTGCCATTAAACCCCTATTTCCCCACCACAGCCGTGTTGGAGAATCGCTTGAGTGTCGTCCATATTCAATAAGCGTTACACTGACATGACGATGGCAATATGAATGGAATTTATTTAGTATACTGAATAAATGTAGTGCAACACTTATGCGGATTTCACACTACTAAATTTGTTAAGCACTGGGCAAGTGCTGGCCCAGGCAGCAGACAGAGCCATCCTAGATGACTACTTCCAATTTCACAATTAAAAATTCGCAGCACTTAAAATAGGCATCCATTTTAGCCCCCTCTAGCGAGAAATAATAAACCTTCCTGCCATAATTAAGATGAGGAGACAATCTTCCCAGCAAAGAATAGCAAGCACCTGTATTCCATTCTACTGAATTAACTAGGCTGCCACGTGCCAGCACTTTGGCGTAGTGGCCAGGCTGGCCCGAAAATACGTGGCCATCGTGCTCTGGACTGCAATGAATTTAATAGTGTGAAATGGTGAGTGCACATCCTGCGTGGGACGAATAGAGCAGTATAAAAACAGCATTAAAAGTCATCACTTGTCATATCTGTGATTTCGTCACTTGTGCGCACCACATCTCAGCAACACTTAGCACCATAATGTCAACCCCAAACGCAGGACTAACATATAATAGCCTACAGGAGTGTGCCATACAATACTTATGTTAATACTGACACTAATGGTTTGCCATAAACTACTCATGCAGCCATTAAACTGCGTCCACACCCTTGCTTGTTACTGGAGTATCAGTCGTTACTCTGGGGGAACTCACGTTAGTCTTTCAAGCCCTTAAGACATCAGAGATGGTGGCAATGGCTACCCAGCAGAGTTTTTATTATAATTGAATTAATTTCCTCCCACCATTTTGTGTGTTACGAATTTGGCAAGCTGGCAATTTTGCTATTTTGGCTAAATAGTTTATTGCCCGGATTGGAATTAATTTAATTGTAAAAAAAACTTGTTGTTTGTGTAGTGGAACTGTGTGTGTTTCGGATTAATTATATATAACATTCGTTCCTTAATCTAGAACAGGGAGTGATAATTGTGTTGTCGATATTTAATTCGTTCATGGACTATATCTGAGGCAACACTTCATCTACTTTTCACCGATCATACTATAAGTCGGAATAAGGTGGAGAAACGTAGTTGAATTAGGCCTGGACAACACAATGCAGTCATACCTCTACCCTGGCTGGCGTTCAGGTATATATAATTTAAATGATTATTTACCTCTGTGCGCTATTGAAGCTTGTAGGGTCGTGCATGCAGCATAGGCCTACAGTGTTGTTTTCGGTGCTTGAAAAAATTGAAGAATTTACATGTAATTTGGCATAATTGCTTGATTGCTTGGCATAATTTTGCTTGATTGGTGGGGGGACTTGGGCACTGGGGCAGGGTACCACAGGGTGACAATATTTGGACGGTGAGGTACCCAAGCGCGTCACTTTTTCTTTCTAAATAACCCTCACATCGCAGAATTTAAATTTAAATTGACAGAATTTATACACCTGACTGGAGCCGGTCACATTCTTAAAAATCATCTGCATCACGTAGCATTTACACACCTCTTGATTGTCAGAGCGTGTGACGTCCCACGGATTGGGTGGAGTCACACAATCAAAAGAGGTGGTAGCATCACTTCCTGTAAGGTGGAGGATGTCACTCCATGGGGTCACGTTGTAAGAAAACGTAGTCGCATGGGTGAGTGTATGTGGGAGCTTATGGGGTTAACATAGAATTTACGTGAGTTCTGGTAGACTTTTCAATTGGGGTAGAGTGAAACGACAATTTTTGTTGTTTTTATTCCAATACCACGCAAAAGGTGCCTTATACCATAAAAATAAACACTGTAAATTTTCTTTATTTCTGACAATATCTTCTGCCTCCCCAACGCCTTTGAAAATTATGAAAAATTACATATTTTGAACTAAAAAACATATTTTAAATTTTATTCATATTCATTTTTTACAAAACTCAATACTGCACAAAAGCTACCTTGTATGATAGTTATTAACTCTGTTTTTTTTTATTAATTTTGATCTGACAATATTTTCTGCGTCCCCAATGCCCTTGAAAATTATGAAAAATCACATTTTTTACTAAAAACCATATTTTAAATTTTATTCATATTTTTTTCAAAATTCAGTACCTCACAAAAGCTACCTTAAACGACAATTATAAATCTGTATTTTTTATTTTCATCTGACAATATCTTCTGCCTTTGAAAATCACGAAAATGTGAAATTTTTGACTAAAAGCCATATTTTAAATATTTTCGTATTTATTTTTTCATGACTCAATACTGCACAAAAGCTACCTTATATGGTAGTTACTAACGCTGTATTTGTTTTATTTTGATCTGACAATATCTTCTGCCTCTCTAATGCCTTTGAAAATACCCGGACCACTGCACTGTGACTGAGGTTGGCGCTAATGACCAAGCTGTCGACGCGCCATTAAGCCTCATCCCCCCCTCCTTTGAAAATCGCGAAAATGTAAAATTTTTTACCAAACTTTTTTTTTACCTTTTATACATTTTTATTTTTTAATTGCACAATATGTTCACAGTGACTGCTTCTTCAATTAAAAAATAAAAATGAATAAAAAGTTTAAAAAATGTTTCGTAAAAATTTCACATTTTCGTGATTTTCAAAGGCGTTGGGGATGCAGAAGATATTGTTAGAAATAAAAAAAATTACAGTGTTTATTTTTATCATATAAGGCACCTTTTTCGCAGTATTGGATTAAAAACAAAACAAAAATTTTAGTTTCACTCCATCCTACTTTACATGGCCTGTGGGGTGACGCGACGAGGGTGTGATTAGGTCCTGGGGAGGAAGGTTCCCATGGTCTTTGGTGCAGGGGTATTCCGTGGGATGATGATCGGGGAGCCTGTGGGGACATTGTGGGTTAATGGCGCCTCAACAACTACATTATTAGCGCCAATCTCAGCCATAATGCAGTGTCCTGGAATGATTACACCACACATCACAGAAATGCTAACCAAATCCCAAATATAGACGTTACTGTAAATTTGTATCTCCTGCAAAACTGAAAAATCCCGGACAGGAGGACAGAATCATCACCCAATTAACACACTATGTCTCGCGGAAGGTGGGAACGGCGATCAATGGTGATCACCGGTCATCTACGATGATGGTGATAATCTACTAGAACGTGATGAACTGTGAGTGCTCGGTGACAACAATGAAATTCAGAACGGATATCACCCCTCAAAAGGAGGCAATGACTAAGGTAAATAACGGTTAACACCACCCGTGAGTATAATTTGGTAGTATTTTGCATAGTCTGCGTTGGTCCTGTCAGGTCACATGCTATGGGGTTTGCCATGGTGTCATCTGTGGTGGGGGGAGGGGGAAGGCAGATCTGTATGGTGAGGTCATCTGTATGGCTTTGGGATGGGGGGGGGATTGAGGCTTAATGGCGCGTCGACAACTTGGTCATTAGCGCCAACCTCAGTCACAGTGCAGTGGTCCGGGTTGCCACTGCACCACACATTACAGAGATGTTATTCAAACCCCTAATCTAAATCTTGTCATACATCTGTACCTCCTGCAAAAATTGAAAAACACCGGACAGGAGGACAGACTTATCGCCCAATTGACGCGCAATGTCATCTTTGGGATGGTCAATGGGGTGAAAATGTTGAGGGAACGTTCGTCTGTCATGCTGTTTGTCTGTTTATAAAATAGTCTTTTCCCCTACTTACATTGAATCACAATTAAGTAACATTTTGTTCTTAACGTACATACAGCTTAACATATCCTGTAAAGTGCGAATAGGAAAAGGGCCTCAATGGCCATTTGCCAGTGACCCAACAGTTGGTGGACCATCTCTATCATCCCCCTTCCACTCCCCACCCCCCAAAAAATAGTATGTCAATAAATTCACGAACTACTTTATAAAAAACGAACATAAAGAAACAAAACAATTTCAATCGTACACAGCTTATTTCACATTAATTTATGCTTAGTTTTGTAATGACCATATATTTTGTTTTCTTCACTCCCTATCAAGTGATAATGACATAAATTTATCGCTATACTAAAATTAAGTTGGGGGGGGGGGGGAGATGAGGCTTAATGGCACGTCGACAGCTTGGACAGCTTGGAAATTCAGTTGGGCTGAAAGAAATTGTATCTGTTCCTTTCTAAATGAATGTAGTTTGGTTAATTTTCCGTTTATATATTTCGTGCTTGACAAGACTGACTGTAGTTTCCCTAAAATTGTTGTGCCACATCATTTTCAGGAAAATACCACATCGTGCATATGAAAGAAGATAAGCAACAAGATAGTGAAGTCTGAGAATAAAATTGCTCTATTTTCGTGGTTTGTCAAACCAAGTAAGAATGAATTTTTTCCGCAATGGGTCTGTTGCTCTGTTCAACTAATGCACTATTGCATTAAAACAGAAATACTTACAAACTGAGTGCTCAATTTTCTGACAACTACTTTAAGGCCGCTAATATGTCCAACATAAGGTATTGGTTTGACTGCAATAAAAACGGTAGAATAATAAATGCACAAATACCGAATTTGCATTACTAATGTAACAGTAATCTCTTAAAAACATACCTGCAGTGGTAAGTAAGCAAATTCCATTAGAGGTATAAATTGTTGATAACGTTACTGACCCTTTGTTTACTTTCTCCTGCAGAAAAAAAAACATTGAAAAAATCTGAGAATTGGTATTTTAGCTTACTCATACTTTGGTTTTATTTATTATAATTTTGTTGAAAGTGAAGAGGTGATCTTTAATGGTTAATTCTTTTATTGGCACACTCTTATTTGTGTAATAAATAATTACATACTTTGAATGACTTCGGTTTGTTTTTTCTGCTGACAGTAAAGCCTGATGTTGTGTTCTACCATTCGCCATCATAGTCTAGTTGTTAGGAGGAGATAGTAATGTTCGTCTCAGGAGAAGCCACACAGAAATCAGAAACGTGCGTTAACAGCACAGTCGATCTTATCCAATACAAAGCCACACAAAAATACACTAATAGAGGATCCATTAACATGCATGAACATAAAACTTTAAGTTTCCATTTAATTTAATTTGTTCTATTAAAACTATAGTCGCCAAGAGCGAATTTGCTATCCTCCTGATTTCAGTTTAATAAAAAATCTTACTAGATCGTGTCGCAGCTGGAACTATAATGGAGTATGGTGGGAGGCAACACATGGTACTGGGGTCGACCCACTTATACTATTTTAGATTCTGGTTGGCCATTCGTGCGGATTTTCGGAAAATGGATTGATCACGCATGGTAAAATGTCACTTCAAGCAGACGAACCAATATGGCTACCGTATCGCTCGCTTCATCGCTTTCCCAATGTGAAAAACCTTTGAATTTAAAGGCTAGGAAGCTTGTTTGGAATGTCTTCAAATACATCAAGGCTCCGTACTCAACACGAATGCTGAAACAACAAATTCAAGAGGCCGGAGAACGGTAAGACGTATCTGGTCAGTAGCAAAAACCGTACCTACAGCCAAAGTTTGAGTTAGGCCTAACGCCACAGACATTATGTACGCCAGCCGCTCAATGCGCGTACAAGGTTCCAGTCTCCGCCAACGTTAGTGCATATGCGTGACAGGCGATTGAAAACGATCATAAAATACAGCTTTTCGAGTGGCCAACCAAAACCTAAAATAGTATAGATGCGTTGCTGATGGGAGATATACTCGCCGTTAGTGTTTCTGTCCGTGGAGGCCCTTAGGCTATAGTAAGAAGGTATGGCGTTTGGCTGTTTAAATATCATGGCGATATGGATTATGGTGTGTGATATCAGCCACCTCCCCGAAGAGAATCGTGTTCACGCCGGTATAACCATTTAAAACAGGTCTAGAAATGCACGTTTAACTAAATGTTGCCAAATTCCTTCGGGATGGATAATTAGTTGTTTCGCAAATCAAATTTCATCTAATTTAGCAAAACGTTGTGTACGCTCCACTGTCTGTTATGAAATCCTTTGGACTTTGTGAAGCTACATGACCAGCATTTAAACTGCTGCAATTCATGTAATTATTGTTGCTAAATACTTGGTTACTTTAATTAATAAATGTAAGTTCGTTCTTCAGCCCTTCGTAGATCTTCATTGCCACGGTAAGGAGTTAAACATTATCTCAGTAGCCGAGTGGTGGCAGCCTATAGCAGTGGTTACTACCAGCTCTTTCCAAATCCCATACTTGGGAGTTGACCAGTTGAGCCACGTAAGGCCTGCTCCACACCAAATGCCATTAGAAATCGAGGGTGATAATCATAGGTAATATCCTGAGTGCAAGAGTAGTTATCGATAATTTTTTGAAGCACAAAAGTTGTTGCTCCCGTTAAACTCGTGAGTGCTTGTGTTGGCTAATTTTTAAGATCCCAAGTCACGAAGTGACGAGGGAGCTTAATGCCAACTCAATCACGAACGAAGTTAAGGGAGCAAAAACCTGAGTGCTCCAAAAATATCGATAACTTCATGCTGCAGGAGGGGTATTATTCAGAGTATTTCGCGAGAATTACTTTATCAGTTTATTAATAAATCAATTACAAACATTTATGGGTGTATTTAAGAATTAATACATTTTGTATTAATATTGTTGTATTTTTATTAATTTTTTAGCGATTCTATTATTCGAGGATTACATGAAATAGCCTCTCCATCGCATTCGGAGTTTCGTTTTCAGTTTCGTTTTTTCCCCCGCTTCAGTCTGCAGAAGTTAGCAGGTTGCATCTCCACAGAAAAATCACAGAATACAACTGAAAATCTTTAATATACGCATTAGTAAAATTATCCTAAATGTTTAAGTAGCACTTAAATAAGCTATACGTTTTTACATCTGTATTCGTTATGTATTAGTATTTATCTCAGCTGCGGTATTGGTATCCCGCTGGTATCCCGCTGCGGTATTGGTAACAGTCTGATGTTCGCTGTTTTGGTTGCTATGGAAACGAATATGGCCTTGCTATTAAAAACGCTTAAAATAAATTCGAGAGACAATTCCTGGAGTGAAGATGCATGGTGGACATGTAAGTACATTGTATAGCACCAGTGACGCAGATTTTTATTATCGTGTAATGCATTACCTACAGCTGCAATAAACGAATCGGGCCTAACGACCAATTCTATCGCCATGTTAAAAAATTCTTCTCTATGACGGTGTCATTAGCTAGCACCAGTCAGAAGCAGAAGTCGTTACAGCAATCGAAAACAAAACAAATGCAACCTAACATACCACCTGTCTCACATACTTTATTTAGCTTCTCATTCTTTACTAAGCCTTTAATTAAGTCTTTTTAGCGTGTTTAAGTATGCAATTCTGGTTTTGTGTGGTGCCAGCTACTTGATTATCGGTTTTGCACTAGTGCAGCGTACGGGTAAGCACCCGCTTGGTAGACCTTTCACAGTGCTGATCAGAATAAGCGGGCTGTGATTGGCTGATTCGTCAAAAATGTCCTTTTCCCATTGACTAAAAAAAAACAGGGAGATACTCCAGTAAATCTTCTGAGGGTCATCAAATTCTTGATGGAAATCGGTCTATAGCCTACTTTACTTTTTTTTTACCCAACAGTTTTGTAAAAGTGAAATAAACGTCTGGTGCCACCTCATTTTGTCCCACCAAAATTTATTTTCTGTGGCTCTCTAGCTACATTTTTTCTGGCTGTTTAGCCATACCTGCACCCACTGACGCCATGTTGTCATCCGTTTTGCTCACCCTTGCTTTTCCTAAAAGTAGTTTGTATGTAGCTTTTAAGCTGTGTAACGTATTGTTTGTCCAAATGAGGCTAAATTTATCAAAGCAAGAATGCAAATAAGCTATGTGTGGCTGTGCCCTTTTTATACATCCTTCCTTCCATTTTAGTTTGATGCTTTATTTCGTGATAATTTTTTCGGACGTCCTTGACTATCATATTCACGAAATACAATTAATGATTCCCATTGTTAACCTATATTAAAATCTGCATCAACACGTAGAATATATTATCGTCAAATAAGCCTATCCAAACAACAATATGGATACGAAACCTAGAATTACTTCGAGAAATGGGCACAAAATTGTCGATATGGTGGCGCATAAATCCATTAATAGCACATAAAAAATAAGCTTTACCTACTTGCAATTCCATCAGTTTATTCTATGACAAATATGCTTCATATCTTTGTAATTCCAGAGATTGGAAAGTTTACGAGATATTGCTTTTTACCCTTTCCAAGCCTATGTGGGGCCGTAGCAATACTTGCAGGAACTAATGCCTCTGCTAAAACTTTCTTGCTGTTTTTAAGAACTACTATTTGTTCTTAAAAGTTAAATAGTATTTCCTCGTTATAAGTATAGCAGTAAATTCAACCATAATGTGTTTTAAACATAACCTTACTTTTTCGTTAAAAAAACAGGCATAAAAACTTAGAAATGCAGTTTCAAATAATCCATAGTAAAACATTACATGGTTTTGTGGCTAAAACGATTGTAAAACACTCATGTAACTAGAATTTATTTTAAATAATTGAATTTCTCCATTGTAAGAAGAAAAATAGGAAACCAGAATTTCTTGAACGTATATGTTCAGTAATATCGTCATGACGTGGCTGTATGGTGTGTCCGATCTCCAGCAACCGTTGTTACTCTTGAATAGCTTGAGACTAATGAAATCAGAGTAGGGAAACGGATTTTTTTTCATCCCGATTGCTACTTTCTATTCGACGTTTGTCTATATCCAGATTATTATTTTTAGATACCGCTTTACAAATTTGGTTATAAACTAGATGTTGATGGCCGAAATTGGGAGCAACAGCCTTGCACCAAAACCTCCTGAATAGAATGCCTTCTCAGTGGTACCTACAACAGAATTCACAATTACGCTGAAAACACCAAATAGCTAGTTTTTCTGTCCATCCCCATGTGTTGGCAGACTTGGTAAATTTGCCAGTTTACAAATTCGATGCATGGTGTCAAAAGGTCGATCGACCTACCAAACCACCCATCCTGTCTCGTATAGGCCTATCTTACTAACTTAATTGACGTTTCTGACAGTACTAAAAAAACATTTTATTCAAGGGGTTTTGACTGTACCAGTCTTGTTGCTATCTCGTCGTTCTTTAGCTGTTCAGCATTTGTCACGATCCTGAGGATATGCTACGAAGTGTAAAACACAAAGTTCAGATGCACAAAATTTAATAAACGTGTGCCATAAAAATAAATTAAAAATCATTGTTTTATAGACATGTAAAGTTTGAAAATGTACTTCTATAAAATCTGCGATTAAATAACCGTTTTTCAGTGTATAACTATTCACCCCTTATATGTTCACTTCGCCTCAACTCTCGTAATGTAAGTTCAGTGCCAACCTTTATTAAAGTTTTGTTGTAGCAGATAGTATTCACCAAAAGCCAAACTAAATGTGTCATCCTCGAACTGAACCCGTAGAGAGATTATTCTACAACTGATGTTGTTGCATTTTGTTGAGTCAAAACAATAGCAACCACACATGCACTTACCCCATTAATGTAAAAGGATACATCTTCCGTTTTTATGTAAGAAGTATTCCACTTTTCCAAGTAAGAGTGCTTTATTTCATGGTGGTTTTTATCTCCATAAGTTAATGTTATCACGGGACATATCATATAGGGAAACTGCAACGTGCTGTTGAGTGAATAAATTGATTTCACTTCTGAAGGATCGGAGAGGAAATATAGAATTCTGTCCAATGCCTGGAATAAACAGGCAACCAGAGCTAAAGTGGATACCAAAAACCAAAGACTTCTCACCCAAACTGGTAGTTTAGAATCATTTGTTTTGTTATATCCTGGAATACACGAAGCATCAACATCCTCATAACTTGAGATAACGGTGTGTTTCCTTACTGTTGAACGACGGTAACGACGGGGCGCCAAGCCCCTTCGTGTTTCAAAGCCAGAGATTCTTTTCAAAACGACAATAAGCTCTGAAATCAAGGCGGCTATTATTTCACAGACAATTAACAGACACAGTCCCGTAAAAAGACCCAGTGTGCCTCCAATATCAGAGAAAAGAGCAAAAACTGTATATGCAGGTATTTCTTCTACTATCATTATTCTCTGGTCACTGACTCGTAGCCCTAAAGAAATTTCGGCACTGAATTTTGTCCCGTGAAGATAATTGTCATATTCTTTTTCAAATACAGTTTCGTGGCACAATTTTAAACACCTGCAGTCTTCCGTGTTGAATTTATCAGCTGTCGTCAAAGTGATATTCATCATTGTAAATAAATCTGCCTCGTTTTCACAAACGGGTATGCGTTTATTTGATAGTTCCATGTATGGTAAGCTGCAACAAAATAGTGTTAGCATTAGCATAACATAGTTACATACATTTACTGCTAGCAGATTGCAGTGTTTGTGGTGTAAGCTTTATCCAACTTAACTATTTTTTCAACATTTCATGGAGATACCAACAAAGGTCTCGTTTATTTGCTTAATTGTTTAATTCGCTTGTTGTTTAATTCGCTTAATTGTTTATAATTATGAGCAAAGAGTTGATTTTCATTCGTAAAGATTTTGCTGATTTAATAGGTACTAGGTTCCAATGTACGTTTAAATCACTCGTGCATTAGCAAAGTTTTATGTGAGCTGGAACTGAATGGAAGATTTACAGGCAGAATTTTCTCATTTTACAATCTAGATCAGATATTAGGACGTGGGGTCTTTTACGTCCTGACACTTTATTTAGTTCCAGGACAAACCAAACATGACCAACACTCTAGTGATCACACACAACCTATGTGAAAGATCCTGTACAATGGAAACCTACAGGCTGCATTTCAGTAACCAGTTAATAGTTACGCACAAATAAAAAAATCAATACACTGGAAAAGTCACACACTATTGGAAAAATTTACAAATAAGCCAAATATAAGAAGTGAAGCCATTCCTTGGAAAGTTTACTTTTTAACTGCCGTATTGGTGGTAGGATTAACCATTTTTCTTAATTGGTTTTAACTAAATTTTAACTTTAGTGGTTGTTTGCAGTGCGTTTATTTATTGTAGCATTGTGTAAAACGTTTTAAGCCCTGGAAGCCATAGTATTAAAGTTTGTTTACTATGTATTTGGTTTGCACCACGCTTCATTGTACGAGGCTTCTATTTCTATATCATTTATTCATACAAATTAACGTGGCTAATTACTGTATTACCTACAGATTCCTTTTCCTGCCTTCGCTGCAATGTCTTTGTTTAAACATTCCGTTAAACAGCTTGCTCTTTGTTGGCGTGACTGACACGGAGACCGTTTCGTATTTCTGTAAGAAAGCTGAGAACAAAAACAGGCCATAACAACACTTACAAGGGAAATCAAATGCTCGGGGGAAAAATGCATCTTTAAGGAAGGTAACTTTTACAATCAGATAGTAATACTACCTTTTAAGTATAGATAAATTATTTAGGGTGCAGAAGGAGAGCAGGACAAGCAAGATGAACCATTTAACATAGCAGTGTTGAAGTGAACTTCATTTTGTACCTCAGAAATGCGGAGCGTAATGTGCACTATACTGCCGGTTTTGTCCCGTTTAAATACAGAAGCGTAACTTGCGGCTAAATACTTTAAAAATGGTATATCTTCACTTGCATGAAAAAATCCCTACAAAAAAGAAAAGAAGAGATGAAATACAATTTTAAGCCGTTACATTTATGGCAAGAGCTCTCAGAAAGTCCCTTACTAAAACTACTGGTGATAGCATGTCTTCTCTCTTGTCCTTGCACATTTGCAGCTCAAAACCTTTGTGCGAGCCTTGGTATTGTAAAGGTCTTTCTAAAAATCAGAAATAGTACAAATTTTAAGTAAAAAACTATGAGAATGTTATGAAGGGGGGACATAAATAGTATTTATTTAAAAATACACAATTCACTGTAAATTATGTACACTTCAAGGAAACACAATAGCACAACTACGAATGGCATACACTAAAAATAGCCGATTCGGTAAGCCAGTATTGTGTATTTATATTTCATTGAGATGAAATGACCGGAAATCGAAGCAGCTAACTCCGGATTACAACTCAGACGGTCTTACTGTTTCAGCAATCTCTCCAAAGCAATAATAAAAACTTCCCGAATCCGCTTTGAAGGCTGTAGGCTAGTCGTAGCCATGACTCATTTGGGCAGAGGAAATATTACCGAAAAGGCAATGAACACAAGGCAAAGAAGCTAAATTAATCAGGTAAATAAACATACATAACTCACAGTAAAATATTGATGATGCAACCTTGATTCTGGGTACGTAGTCTTGGCTGAAAGTACATAGCTTTCATAGCAGGTTCGGAAAACCTTTAGTACAGATTTGGAGAGACGTCTGAAATGGTAGTAGTTTGGATCCGGAATTCGCTGAGGGTACAGTCACGGTCAAATAACATCAATGAACTAAGTCAAAATTAGGGTTTACGAAACCTTAGCTATTTGCAGTGTATAATTTTCGTTTTTTTTTTTTATTTTACTCGTAAACCAGTATTTATTCAGTTTTACACTGAAGTAGTCTGACATTCACTGCCAAAACTTCGCAGATCTAGTAATTGCTCTGTTGGTCTTTTCTGTGAGGGGGAGAAGGACAGAATTAAGTGTCCAGGAACATCATTTGCAAATAGGTTACGCTATGGACACCACCAGGTCTATACGTTTGGTTTGCGATTACCTTTCACAGGTTTACTATTATAAAGTGTACTGTTATTGTCTGAATTCTCAAGTTTGGAGTTGGACATGACGACATAGCATTTCGTAAGCCATACTTCGTCAGAAAACAGAAAACAGGACCAGGAAGTAAAAGTTTTGTCCCTTTTTTTGGATGATTTAAAACTCAAAAATTAGGGGGAAAGTCTATTTCTCGTGTACTAGTCATAAGCAGCAAAAGTTCCGCTCGCAATGAACATATGGAAAAAAAACTCATGGGCTGTTATTTATAATTTTCTGTGATATTAATAATTTAACAACTTTTTATTCCATATATTCGAAAGTATTAATGCTACAACAACAACAAAATACTGAAAGTGAAACGGAAACATAGCCCTTGTATTTATTAAGAGATTAAAAAAAATTTCATGAGCTGTAAAATAGTCATTTATTCTTGTTGTATTTGTTACGGTTTAGTCTTAGGTATTATTTAACGATTTCTTAAAATTTTTTATCTTAAACCTATAATCTAAAGTGCTTGTTTTAGTGTGATGATCTTGCGGTCATTAATTGACTTTGACATTATGCTCAACTCATTCCTATCAGCTATATTAAAAAAACAAAATTAAAATTCGTCTAAAATGCAGAGTGCAAATGAACCATATTACACAGTGAATCAGTTAAATGTTAAACGGGAGATTAAAGTCGCTTTCAACCAATAGGGGTACTGCAGTAGTGTTCGATCCATCACTCTTTACTGCCGGCCAAATAAGTGCATGCGTGAGTGTTATATCTAAAACATGATTTTTTAAATGCCTTCCTGTTGATCTTTACTTAGTGTAAGTACAGGGTAAAACGTCGTTGCTCTCCAATACTACCCGTAATACAATAACAGTGTCACATAGTCTTTAAAATCCACAAAAATTCCTAATTTGATTTCCCCTACAAAACGTCGTAAAGACAGTATGTTAATGTCATTTCATTCTCGTGGTATGTCGCTATATAATATTACAGGGTTAAGAAACTTGCCTTATGAATCTGTTTACCTTGATTTTTTGTTTATTTAGGGATGCTTTTAGGACTATCCGTTTTTTAAATCGCCCGCCTCACGGCTTGCTATGCGTTTAAAAAAACATACTGTTGCAATAAACATATAGACATTGAATCTGCTTCAATAAACCAGGCTTAACTTGTTTTACAGATATATTGAAATCAAGACGCACGCTAGTGTGTTGCCCGCCAAGATAAAACCATAACAACCAAATAATATATATATATATATATATATATATATATATGTATATATATATGAGCATGGCGACCACTAGACACGTTGTGTCTTTACAGCAAAGGCAGTTTGGCTGTTTTCAGGCATATGAGCATAAATAACTATGCGACAGAAAAGGCTGAAACATGTTTAATCGGGAGACTTTGGTCGCCTGACAACATAAAACTCACTATTAAGGACACAGCTTACAGTTTTCTTGTTGAAAAAACGACATGAATAACGTTGATATTTGCTTAATTACGTACTAAATACTACTAACGCCTTTTTTTGTATCCAGAAAATAAATTCCTCCATGCAGGTTAAAGCTGGTTATTAGCTCATGTTTCAGGTATTGTCCTGTAGATATGCCCTGCTTTCTAATTGGTTAAGTGGTTCAGGGGTTAGGGAGCTCCAAACCTCCCGATTACCTCCCAAATTGATTGTTTTACGTTGTTTTAAACATTGTTATTATGCATCAATGCCAAACTGAACATCAAATAAATCCATGCGTTTGCAAGGAGGTCTAGACACATGCTAGTGTGTCGCGCCAAATTAGGCAACAAACATCACAACAAACATCACATCAATTCAATTGTTGAGATTGTAAACCATTGTAGCGCGACGCCATAGTGTGAGTGTCTTATGTCCTGAAGCAAAGTTGGGCACATTTCAGGTAATTGGGGAAAAATAATAATGCGGTACAAAAGCATAAATTGTGAAGAAATCGAGATCAATGACCCACCTGACAAAAATTAACTCGTGTTGGAATGCCAGCTAAGCTGCTTTCAATGCAAAATCTGACCCTCAATAACGTTGAAAATGTTTTACTACTAGTGCTCCCCCCCCCCCCAAAAAAAAGTAATGGATCAGAAAACTAGATTGGTATTTCCATCTCATAATTGGTAAGAGAAAAAAAATGGATTTCATAAATTTGGACCAAAAAGATTTGATATCTGCCCCAAAACAAAACTTGTTAAGGATTCCAGCCAAGCTTTTCGGCCGTGTGAAGTCGTGATATCAAACGCCAAGCTTTTTCGCCTAGCTAATCCCACCTACTAATACTACAAACGTTAATGAAATAATTGAAAATTGCGCAGTAAGCAATTTCATATATTTCATTTAATCCTCGAACTACTACTCGTTGCGATTAGCTTGGCGAAAGATATCACGACTTCACACGGCCAAAAAGCTTGCTGGGAATCCTTAACAAGTTTTGTTTTGGGGTAGATTAATATGTACAATGCCTGACTGAGTCTATATTTTGTCGATGTTGATTTTTTTGTCGATCCAGAGATATTCTGTTAAGAAACCTAAAGGAGAAAAGGTATCATTAAAGCAGATTTCTAGAAAATGGTAAGCGTTAATACTGAACGGTGTGCCTTTCTTTTTCCTCAAGCAACAAATCACACATAAAGAACGAAATTAATTAAAGCTCATAAGTTGTGTGATTGTTACAATTTACTACCCATATTCTATGATAAGCGTTCATGCACAGTAGAAAAAATCCGTGTCCCTAGGTGGTTGAGTTACAAATAAATTTCTAGTAGGCCTAACTTAAGTTGGGGAAAGAGAGACAGAATTTTATCTAAATAGTATGTTGCGGGAACATGGACGTTGCTGAGAACTTGACAGTAGGTGCAATTTTTTTGTAACTAACCGCAAAACTACAGCCTAACATCTTCTAGTACATTGTGTTACATTACAAATGTTGGCCTGGAATTACCTGTAAATTGGTCAGAAGGGGAAAAATTACACTTTTTCGAATTTATTGATCTCACACTCACCATTATAAATTTGGAATTCCGAAAAGTTAAGGAACTTCGAGAAGGAACACACCGTGATACCGGCAATCACGCGACAAAATAGCAAATTAAAATAATTGTTGTTTAAAATGAACATAAGTACATATTTAGAATAAACTTCTATTCACTGAGCCTATAATAGGCCCAACACCTGTTTTCGAGTAAGGGAAATTAAATTTTATGAGCCATCATATCTTTCACAGGGCACGGCTTGCAGAAGCCTGCATGGCCATCAGGTATTACGTGACATGTACTGCTCGTAAACAAAATGAAAGAAATCTGGAATACGTTATTAGAATCATTTTGGGGGGTGGAGGGGTGAGGAAAGAGGAGAGTCTAATTAGCATTGAATAATGTTTCTGCAATTTATTGACAGTGATTCTGTTCAGGACTGAGTGGCTATCAACAGTCAATCCCAGTCGTACACAGCTTCGCCATCACAATCCAATGATGACGCCCAGGCGGTTTTCAATCACGCGATAAATTGCCTAATTCTGAGCTTTGTTTTATGTATTTTTTTTGTTGTACTAGCGTTGTTTTAGAGTCCATTTATGATATAGAGAAATATTTTCAAGGAAACTGATAGTTACTGCATGCAACCTCTTCTAATTACGATTGATATTTTTTAAATTGTAGTCTAGCTCAACTAAACCCAAGATTTTCTTAAGTAACCCGTATTCCAAGGAATCACGCTTCCTCCTCTGCCTCTGCTCTTAGACTGTTGATGACACCTGGAAGACCGATGTATCATAAAATGGAACAACAAATAAGTAATAAATAGATGGATACATCGTATCACCAAGGATCTTAATTTTACAGCTCTGAAGCTATTATTATGGCTTTAGGGCAATACCCACTTTACAAAATCCCTGGACGATTGCACCACCAATATCACTTCCCCCTACTCCAGACAAATCGCCCCTGCACAATAGCCCTCTAGGCCAATACCGTTATGGAAAAGTAACCCTTTTCCAAGATATTGGCCCTCTGTGATACAATGTTTTATGATTCTTGATATGTTCTACTTTATTATAGGATATATATGGAAAGTAACGTAATTAGGAGTGTAGACTGGAATTTTTAGTTACATTAGTTTTACCTTTATTTTAATAAATTTATAAAAAGTAAAATAAATTTAATTTTATTGATAATTTTATGTTTCTTGGGCTAACAGAGGATGTAGTTATAGAGAGCTACCACACAGGAAGATTTTTCTGCGGGAGGGATATTAGCGGGGGAATTTGTTCAGGGGAATTTGCTCAAGGGATGCTATCTGGGGGGCATTGTCCTGAAACGAGCTATGATAAATTAGTCTAATCTAGTCTAATCTTCGCACATAAATAACTACAGGTAAATTTAATAAATTTAGTTTATAACCTTGTCGTTCTACTTTATATATTGTGTACCCATCAATGACAATAAATTAGTTTATTATACTCTTAATGATGTACTTACTTGGAGTCAGACTGAAACAGTTTCCTATAATAGTCGGAACAGTGTCTATTTGCCATATATCGTCGGTCTTGTTTGCATTTCAGAGAAAAGAAATATTTTTATAAAGAAGAAACAGCAATATATGTAATTGGAAAGTTGCTTCCCATTTCAGTCTAACCGAATATATAAACCAGTTTAAAAGAATATTATAAAAATTATTAGGATTTAATAATTTTAGGCATCAACTAATGAAGAGTGATATAAATTAGTTGGAGACCAGTCTAAGCCAATGGGATAGTGGTGTAAAGGCAACGATTTCAATCGGTAAAGAAGTTTTCTGGCAAACCCAAAACTCATGCGTGGTAACTGGTAATGAATATCTCTGTAAATCTTCTTACGACTGAAAACTTACGCGCATCAATATTTCTAATTGATGGTCTTATAAGTTTGAATTTGAATTTTGGTACGATATTAGTGGTTAAAAATATGCAGGACATAATGAAAAGCAGTCTTTGTAGTGTTTCTGTAATCTGTATAAAATTGTACGATTATTAAAATACTTGTCACCTGCTCGGTAGAGCAAACGTTTGTTGTGTACACCTGCAGTTGTAGCCTCTAGTATTTAAAAAATAAACAGAATATTTCTAACATGATATGAGGTCGTAGGATGAATTCTACAAGAACACTTTCTCGCTGTTCATCCTATTGTTTGTCAGATGCATTTGGTTTGCTCCTTAAGTGATGAATTTCATTGTTAGAACCTTAGCGGGTTTGGTTTAAGGGGATAACTGAGTTCCTTACACGAAACACATCGGTCCAGGAATTAGGTTACAATCCAACTAAGTGGTGAGTAAGAACTATGATGTGATTGACAACCACACGTCCAAGCTTTGGGGATACACTTGCAATTAGACATCTTAGTTGTTACATTTGATGCACTGTTCATTTACAATTAGCCCCTCATCACGATGAAATGGAGTGCTCACTAAAGGATACAAACTTCTGGGTGCACAGCTGAGTTGACGCATGAACAATTTCTTGACACACGTCGGTAGAATTACATATGCAAAATATTAACATTTATATGCACTTGCCTTGGATTTTGCCAAAAGTTCTTTACAAAATACCCCTTCTGCTTATGGACACTGAAATATACCTACTAAAAACTAATCGAATTTTTCATTGCGATATTTCCCTAGGATTAGGAAGTTAAAAATGGTACATAAAACATGACATGCAATGCACGTAAAGCACTTATTACCATATATGCACCTCACACTATGCCAAATAACGTTACATCCTCGTCGTTAAATTAATAAATACCTACTACTGTTTCTGATTGTCCCTTCCCACGTCCAGTTGGTGCCGTTTGCCCTCTTCTAAAGTGCGGTTGAAAATTACTATAAGATTCAAAATTCAAGTGGTCTTCCTTATTTTAACGGTGCCAAACGCGTTTTATCTAAGTCAAGTTTACAGCTCGCCTGGTTTACAGCTCGCATTACCAGGCCATCAAGTATAAAATTGTTTGAGACCGGGGCAGATTTGTTGCCTATGAATTGTTGATTAGACATAACTAACTAATGTAACATATTTATTGACAGAAATGAAGGGCACGAAGTTCTCAGTAAACTTGTTTGTGTCAACACATCAATGAGTAAACTCACGAAAGATAAAGAATGGTGAACCATTTTAAATTAAATTGGAAAGTCAACAGTGAAAAAAGCATTAAAAAGAATTTAACGAGAAAAAGGTTGAAAGGTGTATCTTGAAAAAAAAAGCAACACAAAAAACACTGAATTGTGACAATAAAAAATTAAGATTATTATTATGGAGTAGTTACGTTGAAGACAATTCTCTGAAATACATTAGAAAATCTGCATACACACACAGGGAAAATGGCAATGAGGTTATAAAGCTGATGAAAAAAAATAAATGGGACAAAAGTTTTAGGGAAAAAGAAAAAGAACGAGGTATCATCTAAAAGTGTTGTTAATGGTCATTATACCAAAGAAGTTTTTTTTTCAATTCCTATAGTTTCTCAGTGTGTTGAAGTGTAATCGTTACTAACATCTCCTTTCATTTTTTTGGCAAATGGTACCGTGTGGTGGTAAGTGCTTGTTCTAAAGTTTTAGATTTATTCTTAGTTTCAAACTTATAGTTGTCATAACATACTATCTCAGTTGAGCAATCATTAAAATATTCCTAAGATGAATGATTAGTTTTATCAAAAATTTTATTAGAAAAACCACTGTAATGATTTTAGCTCGTTCATGTTGGTGTTTCGATAATGTTAAACTTGCCACATAACCATAAACACCAATACCATACCTCAGAACAGATTCAGTCCATGTGTAGGCGATGCATAATTTTTTTTTTTAAATAAAGATGAAATCACAAGGTAAAGGATAAACGACGCAAGCAGTCGTGTTGAAAACTGGCCTTGTGAGGATACGCGATACACTAATCTTAGA
>JAHWFP010215423.1:0-19930 GCA_023313725.1 Lithobius niger
CGTCTCCCTCCTCACACCAACTTACAAGGTTTCAACCTTGTAACCTTGCAACCTTGTAAGTTGGTGTGAGGAGGGAGACGTTTTTTATCATTTTTATTGCTTTGTGAACAAGACGCCAACATTAGCATCGAAAATTAAAATACTGTTGCTTTTTCATGTTCATGTGAGTTTCTTGCCCAGTCCGAGGGCAACTGGACTGAATATTGTATTTCTAAGTCAATCACCTTTCACCTGCTTCTAGCAAACGTAGTAGTTTGTAATGTGTTAAGATTCTGATAGGATCCTAAACTAAGAATCCTCAAGATCCTGTCCTGGATCTAACTGACCTGCAAGATCTTACTATTCCTGCGAGTGTCCTGTACGTCTTGTAAGATCTTACTTGAAATAGGGTAAGATCCTAGCAGGAAAGGAAGCCTTAAGATCCTACACGGGATCTTACTAAGCCTACAAAATCTTGTAGGAATCCATAAGAACTTATAAGAAGCTACAGGAACTTGTAAGACCTTATATAAGATTGACACATGAGTGATCTGGACTACCCTACCCAGCCACCCTCCACCAACTTCACAATGAATACCCACTTGCTCCGGAGAAATTCAAAATACGAGAAGAACTTCTTTCAAATTTCTTGCTGCGAGGAGAACCGGTGAAACCTGCCGAAAAGCTAGTGGCGAACCTCCTGGGAAAGAAACGGTACGTAGTTCACTACCGTAACTTGAAGTTCGGCATGGCATGAAACTTCGTCACGTCAGGAGGGTACTGAGTTCCAATCAGAAGCCCTGGTTGAAACAATACATAGACTTCAATACAGCGAAACGTAAAGAATCAAAGACGGAGTCTGAAAAGAACTTTTTCAAACAGCTTAATAACTCGATATACGGTAAAATGAACAGAAGCGAAAAAGACTGAACGTTGTGCTCTGCAACAACAGCAAACCGGCCATCACGTATTCTACCAAACCCAATGCGGATTCGTTTAAAGTATTGCACGACAACCTGGTGCAGATCATCTCAAAAAAACAAACCAACGAGATGTGCGATCTTCCCACTTATTCGAGATTCATCACACTGGAATTATCTAAACTCCTTCTGTACAAATTTCATTACCGATACGTAAAGCCCCAATACGGAGATCGAGCAAAACTGTTGTTGACCGACACCGATTCCCTGTGCTATTCCTATTCCATTGAAACCGAAGACGCATACGAGGACATGCTCAAAAATTCGAGTAAATTCATCACTAGCAACTACGATCCACAGCACTGGCTGTTCTGCAACACCAACAGGAAAAGAGTTGGGCAAGATGAAAGATTCTGTAGTCGGAGTACCTATAAAAGAGTTTGTCGGATTGTGCAGCAAAATGTATTCGATTAAGGCCTCCAAAGCGGAAACGAAAAGGGCGAAAGGAATTTCCAAGAGTTTCGTGGAAAAAAAAACATTTGGACCACGAATATTACAAAATGACTTTCCTGGACCCAGCGTTAACTTTGAACCCCGAAAATTACAGGCTGGCCAACGTAGATCCTAAACCGAGAGAGAGTTGGTTGAGGATTGGGAGCGACTGCTACCACCAGCTTAGTAATCCCTACTATCAGTGTACAACGACAAAAGATTCATCCTAAACGAAGTCAAAACATCGGCCATCGGATATTACGCCAACAAATATGTTTCTTACGACGAGGAAGGTTGTTATTTCGATCATATTTTTGCATCCGATGATGAAGTGATATCCGATGACGAAGTATCGTCATATCCATAATTTGCGATGAAGAGACTGAGACTAGGCGGAATGGGGAGGAAGCGAAGCGAAGGATAACCGAACTTCAACGTGAAGACTCTAGCGCAGCCCAGACGAAAAAATTAAGGATGGAAAACAGTAAGCAGATTAAGTCGCAAATTGCAAACGAGTGGGAGAGGGCAAAGAAGGAGAAAAAGCACCTAGCCAATCAGAAGAGGCAGGCAGCATTTACTGCTCTCCAAGAAAGACAAAACAAACCAAGAAAAAGAAAGACGAGCGAGAATGGTCGGAGAGGAGAAACGACTCTTCACGCAAAAAAGAACTTTGGCTGAAAGAGCGAGAAGAGCGAAAAAGCGGATATGACTGCTGCTGAGGAACGGTGGTGACAGTAGTTTTGATTTGTAATAATGTATTAAATAACGTTTGAATAATGTTTTGTAAACGTTCGAATAAAATATATTTTTTTTTGTTTATTAAAGAACAAACTCTACGATACATTCTCATCATGGAAGGCAATAGCGGTTATTCATGCTGAGTAAATACCTCAATGCCCCGATTGAAAGCGGACCTACTCTCGTTTTAACAGGCAGGGCTTACCAACGAGTTGAGCCTCAACTTGTTGGTATGGACCTACCTATACCGACTGGGTGAAAAGATTAACAGGTCGGTACTCCATCAGTAGTGGGAGAAATCGCAGCCTAAAGACGAAGAAGAAAATACGTTTGCGTGGGAAGGTTGGGAAAGCACAGACAAGGGTCTATGGAAAACCATTACGGTTCCCAGTTCGAATCATGTCGTCGAGCCGTTCATCGAAATAGCCGGAGAAGCATTAATCGAGCAATTAGATCTGTCCGTACACGAAAAACATCTGCTGGCAATAATGTTGGAAGTGTCCAAACTCGACAGCAGAAACAAAATGAAATTCTTGTTGGATTTTAAGATGAAAGCGTTACGAGTCGGAGAGGAGAAGAGGATCAGAGTGAGATTTACGAATGACGACATGTAAGTTCTCTTCCTCGAATACAACCCTAAAACAGCGGTGGTGGTTACGTTGTTGCAACTCTCGTTTTCCGAATGGTCGGAGTTCTATAAACACTTGTCAGCATAGACCATCTCATGGGAAAGGTTTCCGAACAGAGCAGAGGAGAAAATAAATAAACGCGAGTGGTACTTGTACTTGTATATTATTTGAACCACACTACGTGGCTGCCTGGCACGGGTGGCTATTATAATATTGCTCTGATTCTCTGTAATCTTAAAAACTTTTTGCTGTAGACAGGCTACTCTGATCTTAGTCTTTGCTATAGACAGGCTACTCTGATATTATTTTTACACTACTCTCAACATTTGGAACTAGCTGTCTGTAGACGAGTGGCTTCAAATGCCCCTAAAGAAATAAGTCGAGGGCATTACAATCTGGGGAACACACGGGCCAGGCAATGGGCGCCCCTCTACTAATCCACCGATTAGGGTAGATATTTCACAGAAACTTCTGAACAATAATGCAAAAGTGTGCAGGCGCTCCATCATGCATAAAAGAGCCATGTTGCCTTACATGCAGTGGCGCCTGCTCTAATAAACCAGTCAAATCATGTTGCAGGAAGAAGGTCGAAGAAAAAATATGCCAGATGGAAAAACCCTTCAAATCATATGCCTTTAAATGACAATCCTCTGGGCTCAAAGGAGTCTGAACTACATCAGAAAGTAAATAGGGAACATCTCGATCGTCTTCAGCGTTTAACTTCAATTGATAAACATTATGAAAAAAATGGAACCTCAGAGCCCTAGAAAAAACAAAACTTGGAAATAACAGACTATAATCTTGGGAGATTCCCACGGCAGATCATTAGGTGGCAGTGACCATAAGGCATCAAAAACTTGGACAAGGCCTGGTTTGAGGTCAAATCAATTGGTAGACAAATTACCAGAGGCTCTTAAGAATACTCACACTCTACGATTTGCGCTGGATCAAATAATATTCCATGTGATTCACTGGGTCATATTGAAAATGACCTATGCACAGTGGAAATAAGGCTCGCAAAACCAAAAGACAAACTTAGCTTTACTGGTCTTTTTGTCTGGTATCGTGCCTGAAGAATAACAGGGACTGCCACCTAAAACAGGCGGTTTCGGCCCCGGATGTGAAATGTACCCGCTGTGGATGTTCCTGGTATCGTGCTTAGTTGAAGGGCTTGTAAAAACGTTTCGCAATCACCTTGCCTTTCTATCAGAATTGTCAATGGTTGGTATCGAGGGCAGAGCGTGGTTCATTCCTACAGCCGCTAAAAGTCTAGAAGAAAAAATGTACATTTATGTTGGAAAATCAAATTTAGAATTAATACCAAGGACGAACACAGGCATATTTCTAAATATGGTTAGAGGTCTGTGATCTTTTGGCTAGCGACACCCCGAATATTTGTTCAAAGGGCAAGAAATATTAACTGATAGGAAAACTTTTCTGTCGGTATTTTGTTTATTAATTGTCATTTTCTTGTAAAAGGGGAAAATAATTGTCTCCGCGTGGCTCAGTATAGATTGTGACTCACTTGTTTTTATCCCATGTAGTTGTAAAGTTTACTTTCCCAAAGCGGCCATTACTTCGTTTAAAGGTCGTCATCTGTTCCTCTTATGCTACATTATGGTTGATGCTAAATCCTTCAGAACTAGGAAGGGAATTCTTGATTATGCGTCTTTTGTAACTTGGTGTTCTATATTCAATAGACAACATCTAAGTTTCGCTTTATCTTTTACGTGAGTTTGAAAATCTGCAATCTTTTTCACCTATAGCAAAATTGCGGGTGCTGACTCCATCGTGTTTTTAGACTTTAGCACTACTTGTAGTCTTTGACTGTTTTTCATTGCTCATTTTACTATAGTGTGATTATATTTAACTAGACCAGCAAATGCACGAAAATCCTCTAACGAGGAAATTAGCGAGCTTGAAACGTAAACAAAGTGCTTATGCTGCATCAATCAATACAGATGATTGTTAAACTTAAGAGCACGTCAATTGTCACGATCCCTGAGAGCTTAAGACTGTATAAACAATATCTTTTGTGTACATTGTTGTAAACACTGTACTCCCACTTTACTCCTGTTGTGACCTACACTGGTAGATTGTCACTCACTCATTATGCATTTGTAACAAGAGTTTACATTTTTTTGACTCGAAGTTACCGAAGAAGTCAGATTTTTTGAGGCTCATAACTTCGGCACTGCTAAAGGCTAAAAACACCAGGAAACTGCACCGGGAAATGTCCTGTCTGCTATGGTTGACATCAAACCAAGCCATGCAGTTGGACCAGATGGTTTCTCTGCTTACTTCTACAAGCAAATTGGCTCTTTTATAAACATTCCACTCGCTATCGTTATCTCTTTATTCATAAATCGGCAGCCGTACCGTTAATTTCGAGCACAGCAAACGTTGTACCTGTATTTAAGAAGGAAAATTCCGCTGATCATACCGGCCGATTTCCCTCATGGCCATACCATACAAAATAATGGTGCAAACATGTGATGCACTATATAGCCACTTATGACATCGTTGAAAAGGACCAGTTTGGTTTCTTGCCTGGTCGTTGTACAGTATATCATCTGTTACTGCTCCTAGACAATGGACCAGTGCATTGGATTTAAGAATTATTCCCTCTGATGGAATTCTGTTCGACTTCGAGAAGGCGTTTGAGTCAGTGGTGCATGAAAAACTCTGGATTTGGTGGCAAACTTTTAAATTGGATCCGTGCCTTTGTTTCAACAGTACGCAGCCTGTCATTATTGGTGATTGTTGTTCATCTCAGGTTGATCTTTCTAGCGGGGTCTGACAGGGTTTGGTACTTGACCCACTTTTAAACTTTTAAATTGGATCCGTGCCTTTCTTTCAACAGTACGCAGCCTGTCGTTATTGGTGATTGTTGTTCATCTCAGGTTGATCTTTCTAGCGGGGTCTGACAGGGTTTGGTACTTGACCCACTTTTGTTCTTCCTTTTCTTAAACGATCTGTCGTGCAACCGAACCAGTGCCGACCAAGAAAAGTTAGCTGATGATCTAAAGCTACACTCTGCATTGGTTGATTACATGAACATCAGGCATAAAGCAATGAAATCGAGTGTATATCCAACTTGGCAACCACTTGGCAACTGCTGATTTCGTACCACAAATGTATGAGTTTCCATATTGGAAACCAACACCCTTGTTCTACATATACCTTCAAAAACGAGCCACTGCCAAAAGCAAACCTTGTAAATGATCTTGGTCCTTGCTTCACTCGTGACTTAAACTTGTCGATTCATTGTGGACATATAATCTTTTCAGCACATCGTCGATTTGTCATTGTCCAGCGTGGTTTTACTTCAGGAGATGTTCCAACAAAGATCAGGGCTTTTACAGTATGCGAGACCACTGATGGAATATGCAAGCCCGTGTGGTCCTCCTACCTTCTCAGAGATATTGACCTCATTGAGTCAGTACAGAGGCGTTTCACCAAAAGGCTGCCGGTCATGTGAAACGTAAATTATTCCCAAGGCTGCAGAATTTTAAAAATCGATTCCCTGACCACGTCATGGTGTTCAATGCTGTTCATTCCCTTCTTGGGATTGACCTACCGTTTTTTATTTTTCCACCGAGTGTAGGAAACGGGACCACAGTCTCAAATTGGTTACACAACCACCCAGGTTAAATTGTCTACGAAATTTCTTCGCTCTAAGGGTGGTCCCTGCATGGAATTCTCTGAAAAAACGATACTGTCACTGCGAGGTTTATTGGTATTTTTAGACATTTGTTAAATTTAGAGGATTTGACATATTTTTTACAGAGACAAACTTTGTTTTGTTTTCACGCATGTTGATAAAATCTTTACTGGATTTTACTTAAAATTAGGCTAGCAGTAAGTGATCAGCGACCCTTGCCTAACTTGTTTTGCTTTGCAAACAAATGGTCTATTATATTATTATTATTGGATAGATTATGAGAATGACGAATTGCTAGATGCACTCTTGAAAATGATGAATTGGGAAATATTATAGGGCTCTGAGAGCTGTGCAAATGCTTTATGATTTTTCGTAGTGCGAGAATGACGATTATTGTTAGCTGTACTCCTGAAAATGGCGAATTGACAATTAAGGGGTGCAAATGCTTTATGAGCTTTCATATTGGATGAATGACGAATTGTTAGCTGCAATACTGATAATGATGAATTCGTAACAGAGGGTCTCGGAGGGGGGGGGGGGGGTGGAAATGGTTTGAGGTCTGTGAGAATGACAAATTGTTAGTTGCACTCAAGGGCGTAGCCAGGAATTAAGCTTACCCACAGCACAGCCAGGACCCGGAATCCCCCCAAAATGGAACTCAATACTTGAAAAAAAACGTTGGGGAGAGGCGAGGGGGGGGGTGGTGGTGGTTATTAATCTTGAACAAATGTCACTTTATTTTCTGGTAGAAAAAAATATAAAAACAAATCAACTAGAATTCACCAGTTCTGCAGTAGCCAGCCATTCCCAATTTACTGGTCAGTTCCCAGAAAAAGTCATCGATCTCGTGTAAATTTTATCTGGACATTTTAAAGGGAAATGCCAGTGGTTTATACTTACCAAAAAAAGCCCCTAGGTCATCATACAGACATTACACACACAAAAAAACTGTAAACGTAGGATTAGTGATACATCCTATGGTTGGACACGAACGTGAGTTCTTCCCCAGCAAAGTAACAATAATACGACATAAAGACTTAATACAGCTTAGGCAAGCAAAGGTGTGGATGGGTTTTAATCATGAGCATGGTCTTTTATAACAGATACATGTCATGTGACAAACAATGTCACATGTCTATGGTAGTATAATGTATAAACATTAGTATTTCACACTCCTGAGGCTAGAATTAGCATGTTAAGCTATGGAGGGTTAACATGGTAAGGAACTAAGTACTGCTAACGTGTGGTGCCATATGTAACGACAACATACTACGTCCAGGTAAATAACAAAAAAATGAAAAAAAAATCTAAGCCTAGCTGTAACAAAAGAATAGAATAAATTTTTTCCTATACATTTTTTTCTGATGTGAGTACACTCTAGCTTTAAGAAAGAATTTTTAATTTAAAAGAGCAAGAGAGCTGTCAAAATGCTTTCAAAGTAAGCAAGCTGCATTTTCGAAAGTTGATAAAATACTATTTTAACATGTAAATTTATTTTGAAAATAATATGGAAAATGGTATAAGGAAACTTGAAAAATAAGTAGTTTCCTGACATTTCTCTTTCTTATACATTTCAGGTGAATTCGTCTATACTTTCCGAGCTTAAGCAAATTTTTTGAATAAACATTTCGCAATTTGTAGATTGATTTTGAGTGCTGCCAACATCTTTCTGCTGCTAAGAATTTGGAGCAGAGTTGACCAATTGAATTTTGCAGCTTGATGATGGAATCCATTTCTTTAGTCGAATGGAACTGATGTGATGCTCCTTAGTGCACCAGACGACTTGCTCGGCCCAAGAATAAATACAAAAAACATGTATATTAAAAACGAGGAATAAATTTTCCGCACAAACAAAGTAAACAAGACATTTTTATCGTCTCAACACAATTTTAAATTAACTTGGTCTATTCCCAGCACGCGTAATATTTGACAGACGTTTTTACCATTCACGGCACTATTAAAAGGAAACCGTCAATTGGGTTACGAACACCATTGACAAATTACAACAATTAAACAGCTTGCCAAAGCTGTAACCAATTTATTAAATTGTAAGATATTTAATTTATCTGGTGCCTTTCGGTTTCGCTATGGGCGATCAGAAACTGCATTTGGTTTTTCGGCTTCGGTTATGGTTTCCTGCAATAGTGATGTTAAGGCTTTGCGGTTCTCCCTATGTTTCTCAGCTGGCTTTGGTGCTTGGTGTGTAGCCAAGGGCAACTCTGCATTTACTGCCTCTCCAATTTTCTCACTGGAGGCGCTGGTATTTTGAGACAAAATGTACGGAACATGATCTGGAATCACACTAGATTCAACCACTGTTGCAGGCTTAGGGGACAATCGATGCTGCACGTGACAACTGGGCTTCTGTGATTGGTTATTGGCAACATCGTTTGATCGCTCCTTAAAAAGAGATAATTTGGAACTATTTGGTGATTTTGGCCTGCGGCATCAGCAAAGCAGAATGACGTGAACCAATAGATTTCCTGGTTCTATTAGCTTTAGGCGTAGAAACCGCATGACTGGTGTTTCCGTGTGAACTACCGGTCAAAGAATGCCTATTGTTTGATTTGAAGAGTTCTGTGTGATTAGCGGGATTATTATTCATCGCTAAATTCGACGGAATTAGCACTGGCTTCGACGGAATTTGCGCTTGTTCTGACAACTGCTTGCTTGGAGTTACAGTGTCATCTATTGTGAGAAAGCATAAGTGAATACGATGCTAATGAATAATAACATTACCCTCCGCTAATACATTGTAAATTTCGTGAGACAATATTTCGTTTATTGTTCCGAGTAACCATAGTTTATCTGTAGCGCAGCTAAAATTACGATACCAAACTGGGGTGTTTATTTGGTATTTGTGCAACTTTTGGTTTTGAGTGGAATAAATTTGCTTGTGCTGACGTGCTTTTACTTTTGAAATAGGGTCAGGAAGTAACAAATCTAAACATGATTTAAATTCACGATTAAAGTAAAGTTTAGCTGAAGTAGCTTGAGTGGTGGCACTGAGCGTGATTCGTGAAGAATCAATATATGCATTTATACTGTCCTGGATGCCGAGACCATTGCGCCGTGCAGCTTTGTAAATTTTTTTGAAATTCTTGACATACACCTTGGCCAAGACATTCACCCAGGGCGAAAAAGCAGGGCCTATCAGGTGTCAGATGCCTTTAAATTTTAACCAATTTTGGAACTGGTTTGAAATCCATTGCGATCCATTGTCTGTATCAACAGTCTATTAACCCATATTCGGCAATGTGGGTATTCATAATCTCTATACTTTCTCAGAAGTGGTTGTTTTCATTTTATAGACTAACGGTATTTTGCTATATGCGTCAACCATTATTAAAAACATGTAGTTGTCTATAGGACCTCAA
Source organism: Lithobius niger (assembly GCA_023313725.1). Lineage (NCBI taxonomy): Eukaryota > Metazoa > Arthropoda > Chilopoda > Lithobiomorpha > Lithobiidae > Lithobius > Lithobius niger. Next base: position 9,800 of record JAHWFP010215423.1, read on the forward strand.
AAATCTGCGTGAAATCTGGCATTTGCTTTGAGAAGGTATTTCCAAGTGTGTTTTGGACCCGAACTTTGGTTTTCTATAAATTCTTGGCAATTTGCACAAGACTTGACTTTTTTCTCAGCCACTGCTTCCATTGACGGCTACAAGATTTTGGCGCGAGCGAGACCGTTTATCTTAACAATTCCCAGGTGAGAACTGTGTAGATCTCTTAACATTTAATGTTGCAAAGGCTGCAGGGATGATTACACAAAACCCCCAGAACAGTGTGTTAGCTTCTACTAACATTTCTGAACGTCTAATATAGTATGGGAGTAACTCTGGATCGTCACAATGACTGAGCCAGCCATGGTGAACGCATCTGTAGACTTTGCACAGAATAGGATCCTTACGACTTTTAGAAACCAGTGTTTCATTTAAGACCAGAAGATTAAAAATGGTTTCTAAAGCTAAGATGTTGTATTGCTCCTCCACCTCCTCAAACAAACTCCTCAATGTTGGGGAGGGGGAGTCGCGAAAATGCATCTACAGTTACATTTTCCTTTCCTGGTATATGTTGAAAATCATAAGTATACCCATTCAGAAGGACTGTCCGATGCTGAACCCTTGCTGCTGTCATTTGGGGTATACCTTTATTAGGACCCTATATCCACAAAAGGGCTTTCTGTCGGATTGTAGGATACATTTCTGGCCATAAACATACTCATGGTAGTGGTCATGGAAGTACTCATGGAAGTTACCCCCCACGCAATGCTTAGGGCATCCTTATCGAAAAGGATAAGCCTTGCTAAGGATATAGCCTTGCTCCGCTTTTGTAAGCTTGCGCGAGGCAAAAGCAATAGGCCTTGAGTCGCCATTAGCCATTACATGCATCAGGCTACAGCTTACCCCATAGGGACTTGCATCACAGACTAACTTGATCTTCTTCTTGGGGTCATACTGAACCAGCACTTTAATAAAAAGTTTGACTTTCTCCACAGCTTGGTCACATTGCCTCCCCCAAACCCATTTAACTTTAGGGTTTAACAGCATGTGTGCCAAGTTGGGAAGATATTTTGAATAGTGGTTCACAAACCCAAGGAAGCTTTGTAGTTCCTGAATATTTGTTTGATTGGAAGCTTTAGTAATAGTTCGACTACCTTCGGCGGCAAATGCAAACCTTCAGCGTTAATCAATTCCAAGGTACTTTAACTCAGGGCTTCACAGCTTGTATTTTTCCATTCCAAGTTTAGCACCTGCATCTTGAAGCGCAGTCAAAAGCTGGTTCAACGATTCGTCATGTTTTAAACCTTTACCATTTACAAAAATGTCATCATAAAATGGCAGACATTTGGGGATTTTTCTTGTAATTTGCATCATAACACACTGAAAAATCCCACGACTTAAGGCTAAGCCTAAGGGCACATGCAGCCATCTAAAAAGTCCAAGTGGTGTATTAATTGTTAAGGCAGCTTGTGACTCCTTATCCAATTCAATCTGAAGAAATGCGTCCTTAAATTACTAAAGTTGTCACTCCCTGCCAATTCACTGAATAACTCTGCGGCTGTGGGGACAGGATAATGGTCAATTTCGAGTTGTGAGTTCATGATGGTGTTGTAATCACCTCTCACTCGAATTTGTCTATCCGATTTATGAACGGTTACTATCGGAGTCGCCCATTCTAATGTTTCCACAGTCTACAGGATACCAAGGCCCACTAAGCACCTTATCTCCTGGTTCACATGATCTTTCAAGGCGAGGGGTACAGGACACACACGTGTCAGTAAACCGGTTTAGCATCTGCTTTAAGTTGAATTTTTGCCTTATAGTTTTAGAATTTTCCAAAACCAGAATCAAAAAGTTCTGAAAAGCCTTCCTCGATCTCCTTGGTGTTAACAACAGGATGGTTAACTTTAACATTTTTAACAGTTTTAACTTTGATTTGGAGGTCATAATAGGGTTATAATTAATCCTAAAACTAACAACCAGTCCTTACCAAACAAGGCTGATTTATAGTGCCTTGACACCATAGTAGCAAGATACTTGGTTTGACCATTAACTGTAACTTTAAGGTTAACCATGTACATGGTTTTCTCTTCCCCCTCTGTGTGCGAATGTATAGAGTAAGGGCTAAGTTGTAAGGGCACATTGGAAAAGTATTTTTGTACGAGTCCATGGAGATGACTGTTCCATCTGCACCGGAATCGAGTTCCATAGTTAACTCGACGCTGTTCATAATGACTGGAATGGGCCACTTAAAAATCTTTTTTGATTAACAACAACTCTATTTGTCGCTAATGGGATTGAATCTGGTTATCAACGTCGCTCACTCATACAGTGTTATTGTGTAAAATGTAATAGTCGTTCACAGAGTCACATTCTGAACAAATATCGGAATTATTTAACACTTAGTTATCCTCCGATTCGCTATTGCTAACTGCGTTTTTCATTGAGCGGTTCACCTTCTTTTTGTAGCTGTACTTGTTCTTACTTTTAGGTCTAGTAGTATAACTCAGGCTTGATTTTGAGTGAAATGAAGGAAGTTTAGTGCTTCTACTACTCTTCCTGCAGACAGCTTTCAGGTGACCTTTAGTGTGACAAAGGCCACAATTATAATCTTTGTACTTGCAACGGGATTTTACGTGTCTCGCGTGGCCGCAGAAGAAACAAGAGATATCATTAAATGGTTTAGGTCTAAACTTAGTTTGTTTAAATTTCTGTATGACTTGGTTAACTGACTTGACAGTTGAGCGAATTTCAATTTGATCTGATTCAGCTGACTCTAATGACAAGGCTAAAGTGACAGTGGCTTTTAAATCGAGAGTATCCTTGAGTAATTCCATTTTAATTCTCTCACTGTGGACCCTCGACTAGCTTGTCCTTATCATTTCATTATTAATTTCTTTTATCTTAACGAAATCGTAGTGTTTCGTAAGCATTTTCAATGCTGATACATACTCGTTAATTGTTTCTTCAGCCTTTTGTGTTCTACGGAAAAATTTTACTCGCTCAGAAACAACTGTTAGAAACGGCTCTAAATCATTAAGAATGGTTTTCACTAGAACATTATACGTAAAATCACTAGGTACTTTGGGTGAAATTATATTCAAAATTCTATCGAACATATTTTTCCCTACTGATGCCATCAGTACATCCATTTTGTCAGCGTCGGCAAGAAAAAAATAATTAATTCTATTTGAATACTTGTCCCAAGTATCAGTTTTGGGATCAAACTACACGTACAGACCAGATAATTTACCAGACATGTCTGAGTCTGTATTGCTACCGCTTAAATTTAAATTTAAATTGAAACTGCCACTAGCAACAATAATTATTGGATTTTCTAAAACAACATCCACAGGGTCGACCACTACAGGTGGTACAACACCATCAACAGTAACTGGTATAGATATACTTTCAAAATAATTTAATTTCTTAAACTATTTAACAATTCAGAAAGAATTAAATGCAGCAAGAATTAAATGAGTCACTGAAGCAACTTAAGACTAAAGAAAATTACTTATCTACTAAGCCGAACTTTACAGTAGCCTACCTAATTCTAAAAAATCACATTGTCTACCATAACTTATCTTTAAACACTGACTAGGCTTTAACACAGTTTTTAAACGCTTCCCAAGCAGAGAAAAAAAACAACACTGTAGGCCTAAGCCACATGCTTGACCAACCAGGTTTCAATTTTTAACACACAGGTAAAATTAAAAATAAATAAAAAGAAATACCTCACTGCCAGCCAGGGTAAAGGCATGGCTGAATCACATTACTAAGGCCTAATTTAGCTGCATTTATTCCAGTTTAGTCCATTTTATAGTACGGTCGGGGAAAAAACTGGCCAACGCGTCGCATTGGAACACAACCATTGACCAAATTAGGCTTCGCTAACGTAATTGCCTCCCCCTGTTTTAGCATTAAGGTACGAATATTAACTATATTAATTCGCACCACGCACAGCACCACAACTCAAACACTTCAATAATTCAAGGTTTAAGATTAAAGTAAATCCCATCCGGGCACTAATTCTATCTGCCAAAATAGAAAAAAAGCTTACCGCAAATTCGGAGCACTGAATGTTGGTTGTGTAAGGAGGAATAATTAATTTTAACCTTAAAATCCTTTGCTAGGGAACCGGCTCATCGCCATCTGATATGTACTATGGTTGGACACGAACGCGAGTTTTCCCCAGCAAAGTAACGATACTAAATACGGCTTAGGCAAGCAAAGGTGTGGACGGGTTTTAATTATGAGCATGGCCTTTTATAACAGATACATGTCATGTGACAAACAATTTCAGATATCCATATTAGTATAATTTAGCAACGTTAGTATAGCACACTCCTGGGGCTAGAATTAGTGTGTTAAGCTATGGAGGGTTAACATGGTATGGAACTAAGTACTGCTAACGTGTGGTGCCACACGTAACGACCCCACAATCAGTATGTCCAAAGACCAATTTTCTAATTGCTGTTTCTTTTTATTCAAAGAGCAGCGCCATTTTTATTGCATTTTAAGTCCAGTTGTTGACAATTGGTGATGAGAATGACGACGAACGATACAAAAGCTGTGAATGGCAACTCCCAGAGCGCATGCGCCGCGGCCCTACACGTACTGCAAGAGACAGCAAGACGACGCGAGAACTTGAACCTCCACTTCCCTTTCATTTGGTTTCGGTTTTCGCTAAAATGAAAGAAAAAATACGATAATGTATTACCTTGTAATACTAAAAAACGCTCCGAGTGTAGGAGTAGCCAATTTAGGATTGAATGACGCAGAAATGGAATATGCGTGTTCGGCGCATTTTGTGACGAATGGCTATAACGCTACAGGTACGAGAAGGACGCTACGAGCCAATGCAGTCTCCTAACCACACAAGGTTAGATTAGTTAGGTTAAATATTATTTATAGTTTGCTGTTAATTCTAAAGAAAAAAAATAGCTTAAAAGAAAACTTAAGTACAAAGACTAACACAGAAATTACCTTGACCATCCCCATGGCGTTTTTTCCGGTCGTTGAATAAAAAACATCGCCTTTTAACCATGCTAACACTTCTTAATTGGTTATTGGACTAACAAAAAAAATGTACAATAAGAAAATGATTACTCTATTAGTGCTAGTACGGCATTAGGCTGTACTTGCATACACTGTAACGTGGTTTTTCGATCAGCGTCCGTTACCCATAGAACGCTGATCGAAAAACGGTCACAGTAGTACGTTAACTAAGGCCGGAGAATATTGAGTTAAGTAACGCATTTATTCATCTAAGGTTTAGCATCCCCGTGCATTCTTTTTTTTCAGTCTCCGCAAAAAAATGTTATAAAAGATAAATATATGATAAAAAAAAATTCCGTCCTCTCCTTAAAAATTTCGGTCAATCCTAATGAAAAATGTAGTGGTATGGTAGATAGAAAAAAACAGTATGACCAATTAAAAAATAGTTTCACAAACCAAAATAGTTCCACTGGCAGTGTTGGATTATGCCTACTTTAAGGAAGAGTCAATATTTACGAACATGGGTGAGCTGGCTGAATCATTGGGGGAAAAGAAGGTGCGAGATTTTGGATTAAGGGTATTTGGAGCATGAGATTTTGCATTAAAGGTAGTTTGGGGGTGGGGAGTCAAGTGGTTTTTTTTTTATCAAACTGATTGCTGATGTGTTAGCCGGTAAAACAAGGACCAAGGTGGTACAGTTGAAGATTTTTCTTTCTAGCAGTAAATAACAGAAAAGGAAATGGGTTTGGGTGGGGGTTGGAGGGGTTGGGGGTAAAAAGCTTTTGAGAAATTTGTAAGGATATAAGTCATAAAAATTAGTAGCTCTAAAACTTATTAGCCCCCTTCTGCTGATAAATATTGATTCATCTCATAGGCCTACTAGGCCTACTAGGCATTAATTTTTTTTTTAATTACCATTAATTTCTGTTTTGTTGCACATTCAGGAATTATTTGGATATGCTGACAGATTAAGTTTTACTTATATTTTTTTCGTAATAACTGGCCTTCAGTAATTCTATCATCCAACAGTAATCATTATTTTAGTTTAAAACAATAGAGGTTTGAGGTTAATGTTGCCTTCAACCACTATGCTGATTGCGATGTACTTTCAAGTAGGTTGAGACTAACCTACCAAGAATTCATTATTGTGATGTCCCTGATAGGGCCCATCATGGATCCCCGTCCCCAATCCCCCACCATACATGAAGACCCAAAACAACCAACAACTGCTTCCTCTCTTGTACGAGAAAGGCTACGGGAAGGACAGAAAACATCATGTCAGTCGGACGTCAAGTTCAAATCAATGAAGTCTTGAGAAATATCCAGGACAAAAAAAAAAAACATTTCTGAACTAGTGTCGTAGGGAGGCTGCTTCCCGGAGGCGATCAGGCATTTGCAATAGAATTGACTTCGGGAAGGGGGTGGGCAAAAAAGGGGTTTTAAATTCTATTTATAATTTTTTTATTCCAACACAGTGCCCAGTACTCCTTTTCTTTCTAGCGATTGGCTTTTTGTTCCCCTTTGCGGCAAATGTAGATGACTTCCCTTAGCCACAATGCATAAGCACATAAATTTAACGCTATCCCACACTCCACAAATTAAAAACTGTGATCTGCCCTTTACGAAAGCCATTAAGATTAGTAGGTGTATACCCGTTTCGCCGAAAATTAAGCTCCTATTAAAATTCAGCGTAAGGGGAATTCCTGTTTCGCCGAATCCCCTTTCTTGAATTAAAATGTTCTTTCAAAATTTATCATTGAAGAAATTAAAGATGCTTTCCTAATTGGAAGGAGTTTGTGATTGGTTGCGGTTTCTTATGTTATAGGGGTTAGCCACAGTGATTGCGGCAGGCCAGACACCTAATTTGGAGTGCGAGTCGGGCACCAAATGTGGAAAAAAAATATTCGGTGACACGGAATACCCCTTTCGCTGGCTGTGGGGTTGGTATTAAATTTATTTATTAGGTAGTGGCAGGGATGATCACAATTCTATTTCAATGGATTTTAGTCAATCTAGACAAAAAGTGATCCGCTACCCAAGTCAAATCCATTTCTACCGTTGATATGCAATTCCATTCCAGATCAATTCAAATCATATCATTGCCACATTCCGTATTTGCTATTTTAAATCATTTACAATCAATTACTTTTCGTTTCTCATTCTGACAAATCAATTCCAATTCACCGACTTGTTGTTGTTCATAGTTCCAGTCATTTTTCGGTTGATTCAGGAAATATTCTGACGAATTCCACTCAATTCCACCCAATTTAGCCTAAGTCCAACATAATCTCAGGTAAATTTTATCAAAATTGAAGGTATTACCAAAGTTTTAGACGAATTTGGTTTATTTTGGGGCTGAAATTCGGTAAATTGATTTGGATTTTGTGGAATTGGCCTGAATTTCAAGTTGAATCAAATCACGTCAAAACAATGAATTTTAAGTCAAATAAAAATCAAATCGAATCTAGGCAATGGCCAATCCAATGAAGATTTGGCAAGTCAAGTCAACCTGATAGGTCCACGGACTGAATTGATAGTCATCAAGTCAGTTCCTACCAAGTCAATTTATAATTTCGTGAAATACCCAATTAAAGTCCAAATCGAACCCAAGATTAATAAAGTCAGTTCCAAGAATTCATAACCTGGAATTGTCCAACGTAGAATCAATTCCATGAAGTTCACAAAAGTGGAATTGAGTCAATTAATTCCAAGTCCAGAATTGACTTGCACCCATCACTGGGCAGTGGCGAAGGGAAGTACTCCATGGTTGCAGCAAAACAGAACAAAAAGCCCATCGCAAACAGGAATTGAAGTTGTAGATGAGGAAAGAAGAACTGGTTGGATTAAAAAAAAATATAAATTATTAAAAAAACCGCCCAACCAGTCCCCCAAATCAAGTGTGTTGCAAATAATTGTTTTTCCCTGGGTAGTTCTCAAGGCTTCATTGATATTAAACTGGACAGCTTGCCGTAGTCTCTACTACAGATTGCCTAGACTGAATGTGTATCAAATTCTTTCTCATACAAGAGCTGAAGCAGTTGTTGTTTATGGGGACTTCACGTATGGTGAGGGATTTTGGTCGAGGATGTTGGTGGGGGGAGGCTGCGGGCTAACCCATAATGGCCCAATAGGGACATTACAGTAATGAATTCTTGGTAGTTTAGTATACCAAGTATGAAATACTTCATAATCGGCATCTATTCTAACATCGAACCTATAGTGGAAAGCAACGTTCACCCCAAACCACTACTATTTTAAATTGAAATCATGAGACCGGTAATTAAATAAAAAGAAAATCGTAAACCTTAACCTGTCAGCATATCCTAAACAATTACTGAACGAGTGTAGCAAAACTGCGCTGAAATTATGGGTTATTAAAATACAATTAGAGTGGGCCTAAGGAACACATCGAAATGTATCAGCGGGGGAGGGGTGTAACAAATTTTAGGGCTACAAATTTATCATGCTTTTTCCTCGCAGAGACTTTATAGACTTCTCAAAACCCACTTTCTATTCTGTTATTTACTTATATAAGAAATATGTTCGAGTGTGATGTGTTCGTTAAGTCTACTTCCCAATATTTGTCTTGACGCGTAAATGTCAGTAATCAGTTTAATAAAAAAGAAATTGCTTGACTCCATGCCCCAATCACATGAATGCAAAATCTTCTTTCCCCTCCCCCCTCACCCCCATCGCCCCTCAAACGATTCAGGCTGCATACCCACGTTGACTCTATTGACTCTTCCCAAGTAGGAATAATATTGTCTGGCGGTGCAGCAAACCAACGGACTAAACGTTTCATTAGGATTGAATGAAATTTTAACGAGCAAACGAATTTTTATTTATTTATTTACCTTTTGTAACATTTTTTTGCAGAGACTGAAAAAAAAAGCACGTGGGGTACCACACCTTGGATGAATAACTCACTGTGTTACTAAACTGAGTGTTCTCCGGCCTTACGCACTACTGCTTTTGGGAGTACAGCCCAATGGAGTGGGTATTTTTCATTAAATTTTTTTTTGTTAGTCTATTAACCAATTAAAAAGATGTAGCACGGTTAAATGCAATGTTTTTTTTTAATTGAACGAACGGAAACACACCAAGGGGGGAGGCTGGGGGAGAGGTCAAGTTAATTTCTGTGTGAGCATTGGAGTAATTTTGATTTTGAGCTATTAGTTTTTATTTAAAATTAAAAAAAAATAATAATATCAAGGACCACGCTAGTGGTCCGCCCCCCAAGTTCAATTATTGTCACCGTTCATTGTATTTTCATTGTAAGAAAGTCATTGTTTAACTCTTGCATTGTTGTTGCATGGCCACTAGCTTTGGTACTTTAACAAAAACCAGAGCTAAGCGTATTTCACGATGGCGAGGTAACTTGAAAATGGCAACTTCAAAATTGTTGAAAATGGGTGCTGTGACAAGCAGTAGTTGTATTTCAATCACGTGCTTAAACTGTATCAATGTCATAAAAGTGCGTGAAGATCGTTGATTTTAGCTGACTACTATATACTGATTACTGACTGATAATTCCGCTCATCAAGGACCGTGGTAGCGGTTCTTATGTAAGCCTCAGCATGAACTTCCATGTTAAACGTCAAACTTTGAACTCCTATAGTCTAGCCCAGAATTGACATAGACCAACGAAATTCGGTATTTGGGGTCGTGTTGTAACTATTTCACCACATTACAAATTTTAATGACAACCATCAAACCGTTCGGCGTCCACAGCATGGCCATTTCTTGTTGTTGTTCTTGTTGTTGTTGTTGGGACTCTTTGCCCTCACCTGGAGACCGAACCATTGAACCGATTTTCAAGTTCTATAGCTTAAAACGTAGGTCTGGACAAGGCCTAGGGCCTTTTGCAGGCTATTTTAACGTAACTACAATATTCTTGACACGGAAAGCCAAACGGGCTAAAACTTTTGTTCTCACCTAGAGATCGAACCAATGAACCGATTTTCAATTTGTATAGCTTAAAATGTAGGTATTAATACCTACCAGGGCATTTTCAACCCGATTTTTATGTGACTGCAGTATACTCGTCGGCAGACCAATTATTATTGCAGAGCACTGGGCAGAAATCATTAATGTTGCTGTTGGGACTCTTTGTCCTCGCCTGGAGATCGAACCACAGAACCGATTTTCAAGTTC
>JAHWFP010215423.1:20330-37299 GCA_023313725.1 Lithobius niger
GCGTCGCTGGAGATTCTTTTACACGTATTAGTGCGACGCTGATGGCTTACATGTCTTTTTCTAATATCTGTTCCTTTAGGGCTTTAAGTTTTTTAAGGCTTACATCCGCATTTTATGTGCTTAAGCGTTTTTTAATACTAATGTAAAATAAATGTGTGAGCATTGGAGTAATTTTGCTTTTGAGCCATTAGTTTTGATTTAAAATTAAAGAAAAGAACTATAAATAATATCAAGGACCACGCTAGTGGTCCGCCCGCCAAGTTCAATAATTGTCTCACTTCATTGTAACTTCATTGTAAGAAAGTCATTGTTTATTCTTGCATTGTTGTTGCATGGCCACTAGCTTTGGTACTTTAACAAAAACCAGTGCTGAGGGTATTCACAATGGCGAGGATAAATACATATGTGGCGAAACAGCTTAAAAATTGTTGAAAAAGGGCAGTCTTTGTGCCCTGACAAGCAATAGTTGTATTTTAATCACGTGCATAAACTGTATCAATGTCATGAAAGTGCGTGAAGATCGTTGATTTTAGCTGACTACCATATCCTGACTACTAATTCCGCTCATATAACATAAATTATGCGATTGATACCAATGAAATTTGGTATTCAACACTCTTTTAACTCCAATGGTTTATGGTTTGACGTTTGGGGAGGCATTAACTAAAAAGATTGCAATCTTTTTTAATGCTATTTTTTCCGTGTGTTGGAAAAACGCCACCGGTGACCAAAATAAGCATTATTCATTTATTAGTGTTAACGAGTAACAGTGCAAATGGACCGCAAGAAATAATCGGCAACACATCATTGTCGATGGAAGCGCTACTTGTTTGTAGTAGGGCGCGTGGCTTCGGGCCACTAAGCTCTTTATAAATCCGCAGTCCGCACTACTTATTGTTGATCGTTGAATGCAAATCAACAAACGGTTTAATTTATATTAGTGATGTCCTCACTGCAGCAAAACTAAACAAAAATTAATAATTCCGTTCATATTCAATATTTTTCGACCAACTTGGCCAGATAGTAGCTAACTGGGCAGTGGCTAAAATAAGATCCCACAAAAAAAAAACTACAAAAGAAGTGATATCTAAAACAAAACCCACAAGGTTGAAAGAACCCGCCAAATTTCAGCCAATCAAAGTAGTGATATCAGTGCCAAAATGGCTACCACCAAGTTGCTACATTAGTTGCCAAGCTAATCCCACCGACTATTACCTAACACGTTAAATCAAAAACTTGACTATTGCTACCGATAGTAGCAATGGTCAGGTTTTTAATTTAACCTATGATCTAATACTCGGTGGGATTAGATTGGCAACTAATGTAGCAACTTGGTGGCAGCCATTTTGGCTCTGATGTCACTACTTTGATTGGCTGAAACTTGACGGGTTCTTTCACCCTTTTGGGTTTTGTTTTAGATTTAACTTAACTAATCTTACCTTGGGTGGTTCGGGGACTGCATTGGTTCGTAGCGTCCTTCTCGTACCTGCATCGTTATAGTCAGTCTCTGCAAAATGCGCCAAACAAGTATAATACTCCTTTTCTGCGTGATTCAATCCTAAATTGGCTACTCCTACACTCGGAGCGTTTTTTAGTATTACTAAGTAATACATAAACCGACGTAGATTTGCTTATCCTTTTCGAACAATTGCAGCATTGTGGCACACAGCATCGTATTTTTTCTTTCATTTTAGCGAAAACCGAAACCGAATGAAAGGGAAGTGGAGGTTAAAGTTCTCGCGTTGTCTCGCTGTCTCTTGCAGTGCGTAGTAGGGTCGTGGTGCATCCTCACTGGGAGTTGCCATTCACGGTTTCCGTATCGTTCGCTGTGGTTCTCGTTGCCTTCTGTCAACCACTGGATTTAAAATGCAATAAAAATGGCGCTGCTCTTCGAATCAAAAGAAACAGCTTTTAGAAAATTAATATTTGGACATACTAATCCTACGTTTACCGTTTTTTTTTTTATCTAATGTCTGTGTACGATGACCTAGGGGCTTATTTGGTAAGTATAAACCACTGGAATTCCCCTTTAAATGTTGTAAGAGGGTAAGACATTGCTAATACCGTTGTACTAAAAGGGTTAACCTAGGCAAGCGCTACAATCGTAAGGCCCTGCTGCCTAACTTCCTGAAAATGCTATCACATTCAGTGGCGGATTAAGGTGGGTGCGTCGGTTGCGACCGCACGCCCCTTCGGTGCTAGAGAAATAGTAAAAAAAGCCATTCTCAGAAAAAAAAATGGTTATCACCTTTCTGCGTTGACCTTCAAAATGGTTTGTTTACTTGCCCACGAATGACACGAAGAAAAAAAATACAATAAATTAAAGGGTCTTCAAAATTCAAATGCCCTAAAAGGGGTCACGGTAGATGAATCACCTTCTCCCAGAAAGAAGCCCCATACGGAAGTAGACAAGCAAGGGAACGTTCACAAATTACGTAGCACGCTTTTTTTTAGTAACGTGAACTTCCCCCGTTCCCAACCCTTATACTTAACTAATACTTAATTAATATTTTGGATGAATTAGTTTTTATAAGACGTGGATAGTATAGGGACGTAAAGATCAAGTCATTTTGCATAAAATAAAAATTCCTAGTTGTAAATAGAAATCACAAAAATAATTTAGCTAAACGAATTTAGAGAAACTCCCCCCCCTCCCCCCGCAACGCGTCACGTACGTAAGTTGTGTACTCTTCCAAAGGAAAGGATTAAATTAAGACATGCCAGAGGTTGTTACTATCCTTTAATTACACAACCACAGTTCAAATTTTTTCATCTAGTTAGGAAGGTAAATTCAAACCAAGGCCCAGCACAGCTACCCAAAGTTGCCAACCAGAAGCGTAAGAAAACCAGGCAGAAGTATTAATTATTTTGCACCACCTGAGAAGGGCGTTTGTAGCGTAAGAAGTTTTTCTCCACTGGAAATATTAAAATTTTACCTGCGATCAACAATGACTAATGACAGGTTAACAGGCCTTGCCTTATCAAATATTCATCGAAACACTCTAATTAACGTAAATAATGTAATACACCAGTTTGCTAGGAACGGCAATCGTCGTTTGGATTTTGCTTTGTAAGGTTATACAGTGATAGTCTGAACTACTCAGGGCCATAGTAAGGGTAAGGCGCGCAAGGCGCCGTTTTGCAGGGGGCGCCACGCCGAATTCCGGCCAACCGTGTAACCGTGGAAGTGGATGGTAAAGCACAATTAATACAGTATTTTTTAACGGATCGTGTTGCATCAAAGTTCACAACGTTGTAAGAAACGTGCTTGCTTGGACTTGGTTTATTGCTCGCTCCGCAATTTCCGGATTTTTGTTAGCCGATTATTCGTTTTTCCTTTAATGATCAGAAAACTAAAAACTTAAATTTAAAAAAAGGTTTATAGAGCGGCATTTCAGTATACTTGCTTCTTGCTTCTTAAAGGGATGCTTGAAAGGTTTTTTATTCCGGTTGAATAAGTTACACTGACATGTTTATTTTCAGGTTGTTCTAGCGAAACGTGTTACTTTCATCTCTTTATCATCTTATTTGATCAGTTGAAAAGCACAAATTAATAACGAATTCCATTAGTTCAATAAAAAACACTTTTTTTTTTAAATTTGTTAATGTTCATTGTCTTCAACTGCTTTAAATACCTACTACAGGTCTCTCTCAGTTACTAGAAGTAGTTACTATTTAGTTATGTAAGCCTGAATATAATATCTGTGAATTTTTTCTTGATATAGGTAGTGGGTGGAAGAGGGGAAGCGCCGCTCAGTTGGCTCGTTACGGGCTTTTGTGACCACACACACGCTTCTGCCCTTCCACTAGTCATTTAAATAAAAAGTGAGTTTTGAAAACCTTCAGAAATGAAATCCTTAAAAAAGTGTATTTTAAACAAAGGGTATTTTTTTTAATTGTCGTGTTCCATCCCAATACTAAGGAACATTCGTAAAGATTTCAAAATGCTTCCGTGTGAAGAGAAAAATATGTATCATAGCAGTTAGGCATTTTCTAAAAATTCGCTGAGTCGAGATATTACTAGCTATTAACAATTTATCTGTAATGATACCGGAAAATCATGCACTCCAGAAGCCATAAAATGCCCTCAAATTCTTAAAATTTAAAAGCTTCTGGGGCTCTGCGCTCCCCCATACCCCTAGCTGGTGTAGAGCAGCACCCCCCTTAAGAAATTTCTAGATCCGCCGCTGGTCACATTACGTCTACTGAAAAAGGAAAATATTTCTCTTTTGTGTTGAGTCACTTTAAAGGCAAAATCAAATATGCTGCTAAAGTTTACAGATTAGATTAGATTACATTAATTTGGAAGCGCTAGGCCTAACCCAAACTAATTCACATAGAAAAATACAAACAATCGTTACTTAAACGAAACAGTTACAACAATTTAGTATGGCAATAACTACGGCTTCTCAATAAAAACTGCCAAGATGTAAATGATAAATCGTGAAACAATGGCCAATACCTTAAATTTTACCCACCGCACGTGCTATGTGTGGCGGCGGCCTAGCTACGGCCCTGGTCCTGAAAATGATGAATTAGCAACATTAAATGGGTCTCATGGGTGAAAATGCTTTATGTGCTTTCACATTGTCAGAATAACGAATTGTTAGCTGCACTCCTGAAAATGACGAATTGGTAACATTACAGGGTCTGAGGGGTGCAAATGCTTTGAACTTTCAAATTGTGAGAATGACGAATTGTTAGCTGCACTATTGAAATGACGAATTGGTAACATTACGGGGTCTGAGGAGTGCAAATGATTTATGAGCTTTCAGAGTATGAGATGACGAATTGGTAGCTGCACTCGTGAAAATATTGAATTGGAAATAATAAAGGAGCCTGAGAGGTGCAAATGCTTTACGACTTTTCACTTTGGAAGAATGACGAATTGTTAGCTGCACTCCTGATAATGATAAATTCCCAACATTAGAGGGCCTCGGGGGGGGGGGGAAGGGGTGCCAATGATTTGAGCTTTCACATTGTGAGAATGACAAATTGTATACTGTAATTCTGAAAATGACAAATTAGCAACATTAAAGGGTCTGCGGGGTGCAAATGCTTTGAGCTTTCACATTGTGAGCATGACGAATTGTTAACTGCACTCCCGAAAATGACAAATTAGTAACATTGGAGGGTCTGAGGGGTGCAAATGCTTTATGAGTTTTCACATTGTGAGAATAAGGAATCTTTAGCTGCACTCCTGAAGGCATGAAGATGATGAATTAGCAACACTGGGAGGGTTTCAAAATCGACAGACACTCCTGCAAATGCTTCATGAGCGTTCACATTGTCAGAATAATGATTCGTTAGCTTCACTCCTGAATTCATAAAAATGACGAAGCTTTTACACTGTGAACATTAGGGGGTCCAAAATCGAGGGTCGCTCGTATAAATGCTATATGAGCTTTCACAGTGTGAGAATGACAAATCGTTAGCTGCGCTCCTGAATGCACGAAAATGATGCATTAGCAACATTAAGGCAGTTTTAAAATCTAGGGGCACTCATGCAAATGGTTTACGAGCTTTCACATTTTGGGAATGTCGAATCGTTTGCTGCATTCCTGAAGGCACGAAAATGACAAATTAGCATCATTAGGACCTCTCAAAATCAGCAGTGCAAATGCTTATTTTACATTACGAGAATGACGAGGTGCCCTCCTAAAGGCACGTAAATGAAGAATTCGTAATATTAGGAGGGGCTCAAAATCAGGGATCACTTCTGCAAATGCTTCATGAGCTTTTACATTGTGAGAACGACGAATTGTTAGCTGCACACCTGAAGGCATGAAAATTAAGAATTAGGAACTTTAGAGAGTCTCATAATCGGGGGCACTCCTGCAAAATCTTTTTGAGCTTTTAAATTGTTAGAACTCCCAAATACTTCAGATCACGAAAATGACGAATTATCAAAAAATGGGTACCTTGATAAGTTTGATAAGCTTTTCCACGTTGAAAATGTGTAGGCAAGGGGCTACCAAGAAGAGCAAATGGCTTTAGAAGCATTCTCATGTCGAAAATGGAGGTGGTCAGGCACACCTGTAGAAGCTTTATAAACTTTCACATATTCAGAATGATGAATCATTAGGGGAACTCTTGAAGGGTATGAAAACGACGAAAATAATATTAGGGGTTCTTTAAATTGGGTACCCTGAAAAATGTCTTACGAGCGTTAGGACATTGTAAATACTTAGGTTGGTACCAATTTGAGCAAATGCTTTATGAACTTTCACTTGTAGGAAATGTAGGAGGTCAGATACACCTGCTAATGCTTTAGATATGACAAAACAGCTTCATTGGCAGCATTCCTGAAGGGAAGGAAAATGACAAAAAAGCTGCAAATGCTTTGAGCTTTCACATCGTGAGAATAATAAAACTGCTTCATTAGGGGAACTCTAGAAGGGCATGAAAATTACGAAATAAACAACATTATGGGGTCCTCAATCAGGTAGCTTAAAAAATGCCTTAAGAGCTTTCGGACGTTTAAAATACATAAGTTAGGGAGTGCCAAATTCAGTAGATGCTCTCACTTGTAGAAAATGTACGTTCTCAGGTGCACCTGTTGATGCTTTATGAGCTTTCGCATTGTGAGAATGACAAAAATGCTTCATTAGGAGCACTTGGAGCACCTGGAGGGCATAAAAATTAAAAAATAGCTACAAATGCTTTTGAGCTTTCACATTGTGAAAATGGCGAATCATTAGAGACGTGAAAATCATTAGGGCGTGAAAATGGCGAAACAACATTTGGGGGGTCCTCAAATCGGGTACGTTGAAAAGAGCCATATGCTTCGAATGCTGAAAATTCATAATTCAGCAAATGCTTTACGAGCTTTCACATGTCGAAAATGTTGGAGGTCAGGCACACCTGCAGATGCTTTATGAGCTATTACGTTGAGAGAATAACAAAATTCTCCATTAGGAGTGTGGGCGTTGCCGATATACAGGCAAAACCACGGGAGGAAAAATCGTATTTTTAGGACTATACTCGTGGGGTGCCTGTGGCTGATCCGTATTGAGGGACAATTCCTTCAGGAACGTTGTCCCTGAACATTTCGGCCACAGCATTGCTTTGTAGTTAATGGGTAGTGGGTAGTAAATATAAAAACATTCAGAGGTCAATAATCCGTGGATTGTTGCGCTTACATCGTTTCATCCTACTCTACAAAAACAAAAAACAGCCAGAAACGTTTTTGTGCTTGAGGAGTGTAAAAATTCTTCTGGTTTATTAGTTCAGTTGGGGAAAACCTAAGTCAGCAGAACCTTGGAAGAATAGTAACTTAGCCAGACATGGCACACTGGAAGTAGATTCACTTGTCGAGGTTCACAGTTAATATATTGGGTGGAGTTTAGGTCTGGGTGATTTAACTTAATTTGGCCGCAGGGTTTGACGCTTGGTGTTTTTGGTAAGGGAAAGAAAAAAGGAATAGACACAACTTACAGTATGGCGTCGCCCTCTGAAAGCCCGGTCAGCCGGTCGGATCCAAGACGACCTAAGTTGCGGGGTTGAACACTTCTCCAACATTGGAAATAGTCCTCAACAGGAAACATTATTGGAGTTGCGGCCACTTTGCCATGCTAGTTCGCCCATTACACAGTATTCATTAGATAAGAAGCATACTCAAACATGAGTTGGGTCCAGAGGTAACAAAACCCAGAAGGAACAAGATTAGGAACAAGGAATTAAGGTCAGGGTGCAACAAAAGCAGTACCACAACAATGGTTACTTAGCACATTAACGTGCGTCAACAAAGGGAGGATGGAGCAAAGCCTGTCGGAACTTACTACATGTTGGGAAGTTGGGGAGTTATTGTGACAAGGGCAACAGCCCCAGGCACAAGGGCAAGAGGAAACTGGCTGACATTTCCCAATCGAGGGTTGACAGGGTTTTTTCCATGGTAATACAACATTTGCTGCAAGGCATGCCTTAAGAAAGGCTAAAATTATCTGAAGAAAACCGGAAAAAAAATTTACACTGCTCACGCACATCCACGGAAGCAGCAAGAGTGTGTTGGTAAAAAGGGGACAAATTTAAGGCAAATTAAGGCAGTGGAATATCAAAATATAACCTTTTGACAGCAATCAAACACTTTTAGCTGTGTCCCCCCCCCCCTCTTGTGGGCACGAGAAGGGGCAAGTCCATATGGGTAGCAGAGCGGAGGTACCGATTACACACCTCATACGGTAGGACACTCGCGCATATTAATAAAAGGTAAAACATAGCTTCTAACAAGAACTCAAGTGTACAGTAATATAAAGTACAGTAATATACAGTAATATAAATATAAACATGGCTTCTAACAAGAGCTTAATAGTTGCAATAACAATTGGAAAAAAATCAAAGGAAAGAACCGTGCAGGTTAGAAGTGCCAGACGCAATGCTATATTATGGGAAAAAGTCTTAAGCGATGAGTTAGTTAGGTTAGGCACAAGTTGAATCAAAATTTACACTTAACAAAGAAACACATCATGACGACTGAAACGTGTCCTCAATGTCTTTGTCGGAGACAACAATTACATGTGGACGTGATACAGCTGTGGCAGACAAGACGGCAACCGAAGGTTGACCGCAAAACCGACGAGAGAAACGTTGAGGTCTAGGCACAGCGGGCGGTGACGGGGGCGCCGGCAGTGGGGGGCATTGGTGGTCTCGGTGGCGCCACAGCATGGAGGGTGTTTTCGTCGTCACTTTCAGAAGAGTCCTCGAGGCACGTGGATGATCCATTGTCCATGGTATATAGCCATTGACGGGGAGCATACCCGGAGGAGACAGGTTCGAGGCATTCTGGTCCTCGTAAAATGTGACATTTCGACTGTAGAGGTATCGGTGAGTAGCGAGGCTGTACAGTTTATATCCTCGGCATCGATAGTCGTAGTACAGGGGGATGCACGGGTCAGCTGTCGGTGCATACAGACCACGCCGTGTCTTGTCTATACGTACGTAGGCCAAGCAACCAAAGTGCCTATGTCGAGTCACGTGCAGGATACGACCTGACCATTTCTCCAACGGCGTCTCTCCGCCAGGTAGGGACTTAAGAGTCTCGGCTATTTCTTGCTTCGGTAGCTGCAAGAATGGCGTTAGGCGAAAATTGTGGGGCTAGCCCTGAGTCATGTAACAAGGAACGTGCCATCGATTTCAATACGCCGCGAGCCCGTTCCGCCCGTGGATTGTGCCGTGGCGAGTAAAAAAATGGATATCACGTGATGGATTCCTTTACTGGCACAGAATGACTCAAATGAATGGTTCAGGAACTCACCACCAATATCGGATGAGATGCGGCGCAACTGGTAGCCGGTTTGGGCTTTGGTGTAGTTGACTAATTCCCTGAAGATCTTTAACGTTTGGTTCTTGTGAAGAAGAGGGAACACAAAATAACACTGAGTGTAAACGGCCACTATTGTAAGGAAAAACATCTCTCCACTAAGTCCTGGAACATTGCTGGGGCCACAAAATTCCAGGTCTTATTGTTCTAGGAGGTGGGATGCCACAGGAAAGCTCAAGCGAGGATGGGAATTTTTCTTCGACTTCCTCGACGCACAAATGGGGCAGAAAGAGGCCGGTTTCCTCACCAAGGCAGGACCAATAACCTTCCCTGTCACAAAAGGTGTTTTGTCCTGTCATGAGGGGCATGCCTATAGCGACGAGGCATCATATCGACGTGGCACATTGCGGCATTAATCGATGCATAAGGATCAGGTGATTGCTTGTAAAGGCCCATCCGCACCACAGAACCAGTTGACTCAAACAAATTGCCCTTGCGATGAAAGACAAAGATGCACTTGGCTGGAGTGGAGGTATGAAGGAATAATCGTTTGGGCGAAGGCCCATCCTTGTAGTCACCATTAGTGAGATCACCAAGGGATACGTAGTTTACTCGAGCGGTCTCGATGTAAATGGCGTCTCGCAAGAAGAGGGGTTTAGAAAACAGAGTTCTGTGTTTATTCTCCGACGACACTTGCACTTCACCTATTTGGTATTCGCGAACAGTCCCGCCAGATGTTGCAAGACATATTTCAATGGTCGGGCACTGGGAAACATCAATATGATCAGGTTTGACGTTTATGATGTGGCAGCCCGCGCCGGAGTCGAGTCGGAAAATCGAGCTATCGAGTTTTGTGCAGTGTTAGAAGCCACCCAGTTGCTGGCTCTTGGTGGTGTCCGGTCGCGGATGATTCCGGGAATGTTGATTTGGGTTAGGAGCTTGGGAAGGTTTCTGTGGTGGAGGCACATTATTGCCACAGCGGGTTCGGTCATGCCTATAACCGTAACACAAATCACACCTGTGGCCTACACATTGTTGGCGCAGAATGACGCTACATTCTCTGAACTTGTGGTCGGTAGCTCTGCAGGACCAGCAGTGAGCAGCAGGAAGACTGACTACGTGGGAAGCGGCAGCGACCATTAGACTTGTGGTGGGGCCATAGCTGGCATGGCAGTATGGTTCCGGGAGCATAACCCGGAACCCCCGTAAGGGTTCAGAGTCAACTGGATACTTGCGTGGTACTGGGGTATCTTCTTATGCACCAGTCCCTCTTGCAAGCCTTCAAGGGTAAGGGCTGGCTGATGATAAAAATACTTTTTGGTTGCATCACACAGTGGTTGTTGTAGGCCATCTAGTATTGAAAGGCATACCTCATGCTCTGTTATCTTGCCGGTGGCGGCACAACCTTGACTCAGTCCAACCATAATTGTGATATACACTGGGATTGTCTACGCTGGAAGAATCCTGATTCGAATAAACCGCTGGTAGAGAAACTTGCGGTAGTTTTGGTGTAGGCACCCATATCGCACCCTCAAGGTGTCGCAAATGGTTCTAGCCTGCGTGACACCCTGAAACTGGTATAGAATAGATGGCAAAATAGTTTGAAAGAAAAAGCATAGGCAATCGCCATTCTTCTGCTGGTAGGCCACAATTGCTTCAGGGCCGGCATTTTGAGGAGGTGCGGGCTGTTCCAAAACGGTTTCCCAACCATTCTTGACTTTGAATCCTTGCATCCGCAAGGCCCATATTTGGTAATTATCCTCCGTTTAAATCGCAATCCCTTTGTAGGTCGGTCCAGCTGGGATCCCGATGGATGGGTTTCCCCAATTCATATAAGCCATACCAAGGAAGGGATAATAATCCAATACCTAAGCACAAGCCCAAAATACAAGAGGGGTAAATGCAGAGTAGCATAGCAAGCGGTTACCACAACTCTAAGTTGTGCATATGGACTTTTGCATGAAGTGGGTAAGAAGTGGTAAGTCGAGTTTAGAAAAAGGAAATAAAGAGCAAGATGATTGCAAAAATATCTTAATGAAGCTTAAATGATATGCAAGTAGCATTTAGTCTGGAGAGAAACGAAAACAGAAAAGGATTTGGTGCATAAAAGGCGTGATATTCATACCAAATTCGGAAAAATTGAAGGGGTGTAAACAAGGAAATATATCTCACGCCACGGTGAGAGAAGAGAGGCCTTACAAGGGTGGGTCATTCATAAAAGGCTTCTGAATCCACATTCGCTAAAGCTAAGAACCTCTTAGATCTAGAGAAAAAAGCAATTTTTACAAAATAAAATCAAAACTGGCAATAGGTGATGAAGATATACCTAAATAGGCATGAAGCAATGTAGAAAAGTTGTTAAAGGATTGTATAAAACCATAGAAAAGGGTTAACCACGTTAATGGGATACTAGTGTATTTCTGAATATAAAAAAATTACCCTTGAAAAAAAAAGGATTTTTGGCATTTAATAGCTGGGGACTCCGGATAATAACAGATAGGACAGGTTTAATGTTAAGCTTACCTAAATTAAACTTAGATTTGAGTTTACTATCGTTTAAGTTCAAGTTAGGTTAAGTCAGGTTGGCGTAATTGTTGGCTTAGGGAGACGCACACTCGTTGGCGAAGAAAAGCCAAGTCCGACAAATCACTGGGAGCCTAATATACGAAAATCGACATTCGGTACACATTCGCCAATTTAGCCTAATGTTCGTCAATATTTAGCAGGCAGTAACACACATAACACACAAAACAACATTAGCTACATGCTGAATCGTATGTTTGCAAGATTAATTATTTGTGACAAAAGCACCTAAAATACCTTTACAAAAACCCCAAAACACCTTATTAGGCGATCTCAACGCACATTATTAGCTATTAAAGTATGATTCAGCAGTTTAAAAGGGTAGGTTAGGTGCTGAACATGACAGTACGACAAAAAAAACGAGTATAAGAAAAGGTGTTTGTAAAGGAAAAAAAGGTGAGCTTAAAATTTCTTACGTCTAATGTATCACTAGAATTGAAAAACGTTTCATTCACAAAATACAAAAGGCAATACCAAAAATAGATTTCGCTACATTATTTGGTTAAGCATGTAAATTGCAAAGTAACATTTAGCAACTTCATTGGCACATGTGACAGGCTATTAATATGTGTCAAGCGTAGACAATTAACTGATGGTTATCATTAACAAAAGGTTACAAATCAACAAATTTCCAGGTGCAGGTTAGAAGCTGGCACAAAGGACAAAGAGCAAACATTTTCTGGATACTGTTTGTTCAAACATTACTTGACTGACGGGAACAGTGTTTCAGAAAACTTTTGACGGTCGGAATTAGCTGCAGTACTGTTTGCGAACGTCACTGTTGAGTTAGGAGTTTGGAGTTACAGTTACGGTAGGAGGAACGAATTTTTTTCCGAAGTACTAATAGGACGGAAATGTCACAAATCGTTACGATAAACGAAGTGCAACAAACTAATCGATGCTACGACAAATGCTAACATAAATGTGGGCGTTACCGATATACAGGCAAAACCACGAGAGGAAAAATCCTATTTTTAGTACTATGCTCGTGTGGTGCCTGTGCCTGATCCTCATTAAGGGACAATTCCTTCGGGAACGTTGTACCTGAACAAGTTCGGCCACAGCATTGCTTATGCAATGAATAGTAAATATAAAAACAGTCAGAGGTCAATGATCCGTGGATCGTTGTTCTTACGTCGTTTCGTCCTACTCTTCCCAAACAGGAAACAGCCGGAAACGTTTTTGTGCTTGGGGACTGTAAAAAACAATCCTCTGGTTTATTAGTTCAGTTGGGAAAACATAAGTCAGCAAAACATTGGAAGAATAGTAACTTGGCCAGACATGGCACGTTGGGATGCAGATTCACCTGTCGAGGTTCACAGTTAATATATATGGTGAAGTTTAAATCTGGGTAAATTAGCATAATTTGGCCGCAGGGTTTGACGCTTGATGTTTTTGGTAAGGGAAAGAAAAAAGGAATATACACAACTTGCAGTATGGCGTTGCCCTCTAGCCCTCTGAAAGCCCGGACAGTCAGTCGGATCCAAGACAACCTAAGTTGCAGGGTTGAGCACTTCTCCCACATTGGAAATAGGCCTCAGCGGGAAACATTATCGGAGTTGCATTCCCTTTGCCATGCTAGTTCGCCCATTACACAGTATTCAGGTGATAAGCAGTGTACTCAAAATGAGTTGGGTCCAGAGGTAACAAAATCCAGAAGGAACAAGATTATGAACAAGGAATTAAAGACAGGGAATAACAACAGCAGTACCACAACAATGGTTACTTAGCACCAACAAAGGGAGGATGGTTCCTTATAAAATTCCTTATAAACTTTTCACATTGCAAATACGGGATAGGTAAGGGGTTGTGTCGTGATGGGGAAGCTCCCTGGCCACCTGGCCAAGCCCTCGTCCAAACATATGCAGCTTCATGCACTTAATTCTGTCCATTGCAGTTGTGCTAGGTGTTCATAGAGGAATAAACTGTCGATTTCATACACAAGATAGCTGTTAGCTTTTCTTTAAACGTTGAACGTTTCAGATCGTGTTGAAATGTTTATGCAGACTACTGATCCTCGATAAAACATAACTGTTTCAAACTGTTTTCAAACATTACTTTTTAAAACATAACTGTTTCATAATAACTGTTTCAAACTTATTGTTTCAAATGTTTCAAACTTAGGTTTAAAACGTTTCAAAACTATGTTTCAAACGTTTTAACGTATTACTTTTCAACCGTATTACTTTTCAAACGTATTATGTTTCAAACGTATGGATGAACTTGTAAAATCATCGTTTAAAAATACGTCTAGAGAGGCAACTGGTTTAATTAAAACGTACTTCAAAAATTTCAACACGATCTTAAACGTTCAGCTGTACGTTGAAAGAAAAGGTAACAGCTAGCTTAATTGTGCATGAAATCATTTTTCAAAGTCACGAGTTGAGGACCCCCCTAATGCTGCTATTTTGCCATTTTCCTGACCTTCAAGAGTGTCTCTAATGATTCGCCATTTTTACAATATGAAAGCTCGTAAAGCATTTGCAACTATTTTGTCATTTTCATGTCCTTCAGGAGTGCTGCTAATAAAACATTTTTGTCTTTCTCTCAATGCGAAATCTCCTAAAGCATATACAGGTGTACCTGAGCTTATTCTACATGTGAAAGCTTTTAAAGCATTTGCTGAACTTGGCACCCCCCTAACTTCAGTATTTTCAACGTGCGAAAGCTCTTAAGGCATTTTTAAAGGTACCCGTTGTTACGTATGTATTCGTTTTTTTGTAACAATTACGTTTGGTGTTAGTATATTATACACTTTAAAACATTCTGGTACGTTCTACTCCTAATGACGGTAACTAAGGTAAGCAAGAACTTAAAATCAACACATTTATTGTACAGGCATCTACTTATATAATACTCATTCCGGCAAAAGTAAGGCAAAGGTGAAAATCAATTACTGTAAAAACACGTGCCACAATCCCTTTAAAGCTGACTACAATTGCGAATCATTGCTACTTTGCAAACAATGTCTGTTCGCGTAATTGTGGCATTGTTGACAGGCTATAGGTTTTGACTTCTGGAGTTTCGCTGTGGAGCTAAAAATAAAGAATTCATGTATCAATTAAAAGCGGACAACTTTAAGCAAAACGACGATATGTTGTTAATTTCGAGGCGGCAAAAATGTTGGCATGCATGAGCAAATGAAGGAAAATTACCTGCAACAATTTGGTGGTGCATTGTGAGCAGTCAATATGGGTACGCACCCAAACCAGAAGGATTCACAGGTGTGTCATACTAGGCCAAATGGCCTAGAACGGTACACCGGAAGTGACGTCACGGCCCAAGATGGTGGCGCCCATAGGATGGTGGTAGGCTCAGTTTTGGTTTAGAACAGAATTAAAAAACAAACGGATCTATAATAGTATGGTGGAATGTATACACACTTTTAAAACATTAAAAAAAAAACGACTGGGCACTATTGATTCCCCTCAAAAAACCATTCATGAACTCCTGGTAAAAAAAAGTTGTTTTATAGGTGAATAGGTCAAAACATGTGTTTACATAGTGAAACGTCTCTAGACAGATAAGATCCTGCTACAAAATTGCATAGTCTTTGTTTTGTTTGATGGGTTCATTAAAAAGAAATATAATGAAGATTGAGGTGTAACAGGAAATAAACATGCTGGTTTAATGTATAGACAGAATTTCAATGGAGTCTCCTTCGTACGGGAATGCATCAGGATCAAATGACTAATGGACAGCAATGACGGTCTTTTAACAACAGTAATCTGAATTAAAATTCTATACTAGGGCCACTAAGAGAATGACTTGATGTTATCATCGATTGTTTAAGTCGTGACGTCACTTGCTTGTTTTAGGTGCATGCAAGGTGCACTCTTGGCCATTCATTACCCATTACCAAGGATGCTTCCATGGTTTGGCAGCGCTATGTACCAAGGCTACCTACACGTAAGGACTTAACGTTAGAAATTCGGCGCGTCGTCCAGTTAGCCACCGATTCTGCCACCAGTCGCGCTACTTACACCCCAAAAATTAACTGCTCTAACATGCGGACTGAGGTACGTGTGACACGCGATACGCGGATTTTAAACTTAAAACACTGCATTGAGACCAAATAATTAAACTTTAACAACAATGGCTTCAAGCTACGTACTTCTTTGTTCACTCGACGACAAAACAAAGCTTCCGGAGGTTTAATTTCATGAATTTCAAGCAGAACAACAACCAAGGTACGTGTGTATTGTACTGTGTGATACGCCACGGCGTTTTCAATTCTCATTAAAAATGTGTTAAACAATCCATTGACGTAGCAGTAAATCATCCGAAGACTTCAAGAATAGTCACCATTACCGTAAAATAATGTTCGTTTAGCACTGCAACACCGGTAAATCTAGTAATGAGAAGATATCACGTTTTTGTGCATCCCGGTAACACTAATCAATGCTACGATTGGGGTTTTTCGTTCTTCGTGCTTCCAGTTCAGCATAATGCTTGGACGATGCGTCTAGCATGCTACGTGAAACTCAGCGTTAAGCCTTTATGTCTAGGTAGCCTTGTACGTACACGATCTGATCGAGGTCGTCCGTGCATTAGAAATGAATTAAATTTGAATGATCGTTTTGAGACGTTGTTATGGCTACGCCAACACAAAAAATAATTTTAGCAGTAAGGAAAGATAATTTGTGGTTCCTCTCATAACATAGTGAAGTGAAAAAATTTTTGTTCCACTAGAAGTACTTTTAAAAATGATATAAAAACAATGGTCGTTACTGAAAATATAAACGTCGCTCACGCTTAAAGCATCATTTATCCTTCCCCATGGTTGCCAGGCAACAACAAGTAACGCAAGCCAGCCATCCAAATTCAGCTGCCCAAAATCCAAACAAACAAAATAATAGTGAAATATTAAATTAAATCCCTTTAATTTTTTATTAAATAAAGGTAAAGTAAAATAAGACAAATGAAGAATAAGGCGAGCTCCACGTGTCTAAAATAAGCATACTACCTAACACGAAAAACTGTTGGACTGCGTACGGCAACTGTTAAATCGGCCGTAGCCGTCTCGTGATTTCGGCAAGCGTTCTATTACTTTCGATAACAAAAGCCTGGCGAGTCGAAAATAGTTTACAATAAATTTACATGTGTTACCTTGAAACGTGTGTAAAT